>SBIQ01000281.1:0-10004 GCA_014805555.1 Astathelohania contejeani | reverse complement strand
GACCGAGTAGAAGATGCTGTGAAAAGATTCGGAGAAGCAAGTGCCACTGGATGCCAACCGCAGGCCATCGAAAAGAAAGATAAAGAATAATACATAGCATTAACCCTTAAATAAAAGCAATAATATTTGCTTTATATAGTATTCCATATATAATAAAAAAAATAATTAGATATACATATCAACGAAAAGATAAATAAAAACATTATTTTATCAGAGGTAGAGTAGCATGCCAAAATGTGTCTGAACTCGTTTAAGTTCATGAGAAGAAAAATACAATTAATATAATAACATATTAAATAACTTATAAATTAAAATTGAAACAATAAAATATAATTAGATCTGTAATAGTGGAAAAAATAAATATTATAAAAAAAATCAATATATCGTTTCTAATCAATGTATATGTAAAATAAACTGTATTTCAAATAACTAATAAAATTATATTTACTTCAGCTATAGAGTTTATATTCAAAAGTACTTTTGATAATATATTGCCGAGCTTGGCGCTTAACACGACTTAACACACTTATTCTTAAAAAAATCTAAATGCAATCTAATCTAAATGTATTATATTATATTACAAATACTAATATATGTTTAATAAAACTATTAATAGTATATATTATATTAAATTACTTTTCATCTATTCCCTTAATATAGGTTTAATTATAATTGGCTTAAAGATAAAAAATAATAAGTTTTTATCGATATATAAAATATACCAACATCCGCAATTGTTAATTTTTATTACATCTATTAACTACTTATTTTTATTTATAAGCTTTTATAAATATAGATTTAATCAAATCTCGAGCATGGGAACCTCTCAATATAAAAGAAATATTGAGTATAGATTCGTAATAATATATTTGATATGAAGGATAGTTAAATATGATTAACTGGATGTTCATTATGAGTAATGAAAATAAAATAAGTAGAGTTCATTTAAATAAAAATAACAATTGTTTTAAATTGTTATATTAACCAGTAATAAGGAAATATAGCTATTCAGGAAAAGAAGCAAACTTGTGAAAATTCAGCTATTTAACATAAATCTTTACTAATCAAGATTATTCATGAAAGCTCAATAAACTGTAAAATGCTTATACTTCAGCCATATAGAAATAAAAAATTTTAACACCTAATGCTTTTGGTTAAGTAAAAATGAATAAATTAAATCAGATCTAATATATCAGAAAATATACTATTTAATTATAATAAGCTTTGTTTCAGTCTATCATGATAAGAAAAAAAATAAAAAACAATTATACGTATATCAACAATATGATTCATAGACAGATTAAATATGTAATATAATTTTTCAGCCATTTAATTAAACCAAACGTATGATCGAATTAAATGTAGTATCATTTGTTATTACAAAGGATAGTATAATACCTTAATTTTACAAAATGTTATTGTATTTAATTAAAAATAGTAATGCATTAAATTGTTTATCTGATTTGTGATTTTAAAGTCCTTTAAAAATTTAAAATAATCAGTACACTGAGCTTAAAGTAGATATTTAATGTAGTGTATATTGTTGCTGAAAATAAATGAAACAACAAAGTATAAATAAAAAAGATTTATAATATAATACCATTATTATCTTAATAAAAATAATTCACTGATATATATGCATACATGAAGTGATATTTTTTTAAAAAAACAACCTATTATTTCTAATTTGACTTTATATATACGGGTTATATTTAGACAATAAGAATATTAAATCATAATATTAATGAAATGTTCACATTGGTTAGATACTCATATCACTATTATGCCATGCATTATAATTTGATAAATTTTATATTTTATCCAGGTACATGATTTAGTAAATAAAGATATTAACTTATCTAGATTTTTCTAAACTCATCATGAGTTAGAGTATATCTAATTATTTTTACATGTAAACTCTTTACTACGAAATTTTTAAAAATACTCGTAGGTATTTACTTACATTTTCACTTATATGATGCTTGTTACTTTTTATGTCTTTTTGTTATTATTATAAAGCACGTTATTTCTTTAGATAAGGCTATTATCTTTTAATGGATTGTAATGTTAGTGCTTGAAGCTTCAGATGTATGAAATATTAATTCCGTTTCCAAATTATAAAAGATTGATTAGTTAGCGCACTTAAAATGCTTAAAATACAAAGATATTTATTAAATATCTGAGATCAATTTATATAAAAGTCACTGAATGATGAAATTCCAACCTCTTTTATACTCATTTAGACATATGCTTATATTCGACTTAATAAATCACTATAAAGTCAAATTTTAAATACGTTTAACTCATAAATTTAAATGGAGAAAATTATTATGATTGGATAATTTTATAGTAACGGTAAAAATTAATTTTAAATCTTGATTTTGTAGCAATTGAATTTGAAAATTCATTTGATTTGTGATTTTACTCGTCAATTCATCAGCATATCATCTTTTCTTCTTCATTGACGCTTCTTTTTTTCTCTAGCAAATTCTTTCAAATATTTTTTTTATAATAGAGACTGGATGTATGCTTTAATATTAAATTATGTCAATATTTCACTTTTGTAATTCTCATGATAGTTAATATCGAAGTTTTTCAAGTCATAATATGTGGTATATTTATTGCATGTATTTATAATTAATTATTAAAATAATTATTAATATATCATACTTTCTAGATTTGAAAAAATAATACTAATTAAAATAATCTGATTTATTAAGCATTGTTATATATGTATTAAAACTATAAGCTCATTTGATTTTGATGTATTTTGATTAAGTTTTAGCTTCCATAGCTCAGTCGGTTAGAGCACTGTGCTAATAACGCAGGGGTCCTGGGTTCGAATCCCAGTGGAAGCATTTTTGGTATAATTTTTTAATAGTATTGTTTTAATTTAAAAAACTACCATTTCTTTTGATTATTATAGTGTTATTCAAATTTTAACATAGTGTTTTCTTATTGTAACAAATGATTATATTATATACTTATATGGATAACTACCGTCTGAAAAGACATTAAACTAGGACAAAAAGTTAGTAGTATTTTTGAATGTCAAAAATTGCTGGACAAATACAAACTGGAATTCTAATCTAAAACCATCTATCCATATGTGTGTGTTTTATAGATAATCAACTTAACAAATTTTTTCATTCTTCCTTAATTGTAGGAGTTTTAGGGTAAGTTAAAAAGCCATAAAGTTTCACACATATATGGCATATGGTTAATGCATCCATTGCCAACTCACAAAAAATTCCTAAACTTTATTTAGATCAAAAGAGACGCATATAGAAAACAAAAGAATATGAAAGCATAAAAACAGATCGTGCGTTTAGATTAAATTAAGGTAACACGTAGAAGTTCTGCTTATATTTGAATGTATGCAGTAGGAGGGCTCCGGTTGTGTAAGCTGCATTGCTTCATATAGAAGCTTACGAGTGACACTAGAATGATAAAAATGTCCTGGTTTGATGCCCAAAATACCGGGCTACAGGTATCCTAACTTGCTTGTAAGATCGACCCGGCTCTGATAGACATCATGGACTACAACTAACAGAGATATGAGTACATAAGGTGAAAAATCGTTTCGATTGAGACAGACGCTGTACAGTGATAATAACCTCAAGATTATTTCATATATAAAAGAGTATTTAGAGTATAGTCAAGAAATAATGAATCGTAAAATATCTTGTTTGAATAAAACTTTATTATTTTTAGATAACTACAATTAATTTTTTAATACAAATGATTATATTTGAGTAATTTATATTTAAAATTTTATATTTAAACTGTACTAATATATGATATTCATCAAATTTCTTACAAAGCTTTTTCAATGCTTTTGAATTATTCGATTTTTTCCTATTCATATTACGTTGCTGTTCTTAATTTTTTGGAGCAATTATACCTTATATGGATTTAATTTAAAAATAAAAATTAGTTTTAACAAGCTATTTATTTTTTGGCAATCAATTCGACATTGTTGCTCTAATTTTTATTGTTAATAATGTAGAGCTAAGGTTTTATATATGAATCGATTAGCAGGTAAAATAAGCATATACTCATATATAAATTTATTTACCATCCTTCGAATCTATAAGTTCCTTTATATTCCTATACACATCATAAAGAACTAAAATTTAGTGGCTATATGTGAATTAAAAAAGAGTATAAATGCAACTATTTTCAATGAATATTTTTATTATACATGCAATATTATTTATAATAATTTTAATTATTAGTATCATATTTACCAATGATACAATTTGCTGTTAATTCACTATAAATAAGATATCAAACAAATAAGCTGAACATCACAAGTTTATTATAATACCTTACTTTTATTTGTAAATTAAAAATAGATTAGCAAATAATGAAGTTTTTATATAAATATTTTCTGAAAATACGCTATATATAAAATACGATTAATGTTTATATGATAGTTTATCTTTTTTGGGCTTTTTAAATTAATTCTTTATTTTTTATTTTTTTTCACAATATGTAGTTTTTATTATATTTTTAAGTTATCAACATTTAAATATCAATTTTTGGGTCTACGATAAAAACCAAACGCAATAAATTATATAATAAATAATAGTTGGCGAATATTGTTAAGAAAAGTGTTATATTTTATCTATTTCTTCTGCAATATTAGTTATACGACAACTACAAACAAACCATTTACCGTATTAAATATCTAATCAGTTAATATAACACACCTTTCCTTTAAATTTATATTGCTGTTTTTCTTTTACTTATTATAAAAAACTTAACAATAAATCAAAGAATTGATAAATTTAAATTATAAGTGGTGCTTTTCAGATTGAAATTACGACTTCTATTGTTAATATTTAGAATAGGCTGCGAATTTTATAAAAAGCATATAGTGCACCTACCTTCTTACTGTATACCCTCTTGAAACATATAGCCTCTTTTAATTCTTCAGTTTTGCATTTTTTAAATGAACGATTCATTTTTCATAAATTTTTACAGAGCAAAAATAATTATGTTTTAGGCCTCCAAATATTTGAAAGGAATATGTGATAATAATATTTCTAAAATTTAAAACTAATATTCCCAGCAATTTTTAATTTTTCATTCGATGCTATTCTTATTTATTATATAATTCTGGCTTTCAATTTAGCTCTCTCATTAACCTTAATACATTTATTATGAATATTGATTATTTTTAAATTATTAATCATTGATATTATATCCAATAATGTATATTCAATGTATAAGTATAGCTCCAGTGATGTATTTTATAAATTTATATTGCGTCTATATTTATTTAATCTTTATCAATATATTCTTCTTAAAAAATGTAATTAGGTTAGAAATGCAGTATTCTTGAAAATATATTCCGTCATTTCGATAAATATCTTTAATATATATTATATGCTTCATATCACTCATCATATAAGATAATTATGTATTTTAATGTTGCTACTTTTTATACATTAATTTTCGTCAGTTATATTTAATTTTCAGTTTAAAGCGAATAATGTAACATATTGGATTATGGACCTTTAATTTTTATTATTTAACTATTGTTTATGTTTTCTTGCTGATAAAAATTGAATGTATTCTTATTATCTTGTGTAAAATTTTAATGAATTACTGATTTTATTCTATCAATACTAATTTTAAAAAGTTGTATTCAAGTATTTTCTTAATATGTAATTTTGCCTATGATTAAATTATTAAAATAAGATTTAATAATATAATACATGTTTGTGTAATTTATAATCGTCTTTTTCACCTGATAAAAATACAAACAATCTTATTTTTGACTTCATATGATAAACTAAATTTATTTGCAATTAAAGAAGTAATAATTTATGTGGTTAAAATATTATCAAATAAAAAAGCTTTATTGGTTTACATTTTAATATATAATTTGAATCATTTTTGTTTCATATAAATATATTTTAAAATAAATAAACAAACAAACACATGCCTGAATTGACAAAAGAAAAGGGGGTATACAGTTACAAACTAGTCATATTGGGCCATTATTCTGTTGGCAAGAGCAGTCTTGCATTGAACTATGTAAAAGGATTATTTAATCCAAACGAAGAAAGTACAATTGGTGCAGCATTTCTAACAAAAACTGTATTAAGCAAAAAGGATCATATCAAATTTGAAATATGGGATACGGCTGGCCAAGAAAGATACAACAGTTTGATTCCAATGTACTATCGTGGAGCTCATGTTGCAATTATAGTATATGATATTACATCATACGAAAGCTATAAGACGGCGAAAAATTGGGTAAATGAATTAAATGCAGAAAAACCAGCAGATTTTATTAAAGTTTTAGTTGGTAATAAAACTGATTTAGAATCAATGGGACGACAAGTTGAAACTGAAGAAGCAGCAGCCTACTCCGCAGAAAAAGGATTGTTGTTTTATGAAACAAGTGCAAAAACTGGTTACAATGTTAACAAATTATTCGGCGATATTGCCGATGTTGTTCCGCGTGCGGAGGAAAATAAGCCCAATGGAGAAGTCAGTATAAAAGATGCTGGAAAAAAATATACATGTTGCTAAGAAACTGGATTATAATAAATTCAAGTTTTGATTAATTATGTTTATGATAAAAGATAAGTGTTATTTGGTAAGTCTTATTCATCTAAGAAGCAGGTGGGTGCGAAAAGGTAAAATTTGAATCGGCATAAAGACAAGAACAGATATTTTGATAGGAATAATCAATTGAAGATATTTATTTATGATAAAATAATTAATTCAATAATATAAAGAAAATTCTAGTTATTAAATAGGTGAAACCGGGAAAAGGACAATGCATAGCTTTTGATTAACGTATTTAGCTTTTGTTTAAAGCTATAATCGGAAACAATGCTTTAGCCATGATTTGTGCTTAATGACACTTATATTAATGAAGTTATTATAAAATTCAATATAAATCTTCAAGTTTTATTTAAATGGGGGTTATATTTAATAGTATTACTTTTGATATTATTTTCCTTTGACCTGCGGTAGACATCCAGTTCCGCTAGCTTTTATTAGAGCGTCGACTGCTTTCTCAACAACAGTCATCGCTTCTAATTCATCCTCAATACTTCTTCGATGCTCCAGAGAAATGGTTTCGAGCGTCTTTTTAAGCACAGTTGATTAGATATATGCTTCTATTTGGGGTGTAATCCCGAGCTCTTTTAAATAGCTTCTGTGGTATTTAGTTACAACACCCTCCCATGTTAACACATATAGTATTAGTTTAGTTTTTGCTTTATATAGTATTCCAAGCTCGTTTGCAAGAAGGTCATATTTTCTCTCTCATCGTAAATAAATATATCAGGTCGATTATGTTTGACTAGGATATCAGTTCTAATCCTAGATCGACTCTGATCTCAGCCAGATCATTTTCAACGATCTTTTGGACTGAGTGGTTTCTGAGTTATGTATCTTCTATAGAAATATATATCAATATAATTATTTGAAAAAATATTTTATACACAATACCCTTAGAGTATAGAAAATATCTAGAACAATAGAAGAAAATATAAGAGTTATAATTTAAGCTGCAGAAGAAAATTTAAAAATGCTTGCAAAAATATTGCTTACTTCAGGTGAGTATAAAAGAAAGAAGAAGCTAACGTATATTAAATAACATATATCATTCATATATTTCGTCCGAAACGACATTAAACTAAAACGATAATTTACTAGTGGTTTGTTGTCAAAAACTACTGGACAAGTACAAACTTAGAATTCGGGTCTAAAACTGTCTATTCATGAGTATGTTTTGTAGATAATCAACTTTAAATTTTCTTAATTTTTCTTTAAAGGTGGGAGTTTTAGAGGTTAATTAAAAAGCCATCAAGGTTCACACATATTTGGCATTTGGTTAATGCATCCACTGCCAACTCACAAAAATATCCTAAATCTATTTAGATCAAAAAGACGCATCTGAAGAAACTCAAGAATATGAAAACAGACCTTGCGCCTAAATTAAACAAAGGCAACACGCAGACGTTCCACTTATATTGGAATGTCTGCAGTAGAGGGACTCCGGGTAAGTAATGTACAATGCTTTAATATGGACTCTTACGAGTGACACTAAAATGATAAAAGTACGCTGGTTTAATATCAAAGGTATCGAGCTATGAGTAACCTGACTTGCTTTCAAAATTGATCCGGCTCCGATATACGGTATTGGCTTCGGCTAACAGCGGTTAAGTACCTAAGGGGAAAATATTGTCTAAGTTGAGACAGTCGCTGCACTGGGCCAAGAACCTCACAGATTATTCCGCATATAAAAAGAGCCTTTAGAGTATAGCCAAGGAATCAGGAATCGTTAAAGATTTCGTTTAAATAATGCGACTTTATTTTGAGGTGTAGGCATATTAAATTAAAAAGTGTCTTGTCAATTTCTTTGACTTTTAAAATAGCTGCTATTCTTGATTAATCATTTTTATATTTTTACAACTTTTCCAAAGTTACTATAGTATGCACACCTTTTTTAATTTATTTACTTTTTATATCTATTCTCATCTCTGTGTGTGAGATATATGACTTCTATGTCCAAGATGAGCTTTATAAATAATAATAAAAGCCCAAAGCATGATCAAGCGTTGTAAAGTCAGCTGGCTGCAAGCCAATATAATAGTTAATAAATATGA
The DNA here is from genome assembly GCA_014805555.1 of Astathelohania contejeani. Lineage (NCBI taxonomy): Eukaryota > Fungi > Microsporidia > Astathelohaniidae > Astathelohania > Astathelohania contejeani. The sequence continues at coordinate 1,365 of SBIQ01000281.1, read as the reverse complement.
TAACATATTCATTAATAGATTTAAATACGTTTCTTGAATTGAGCTTAGCATCAAACAATCTATTTATCATTAATGAAGCATCGGTCTCACATTCTTAAATGATTCTTTCACCATGCTGCCGCATTTATTCTCGATTATTCCCAAGTATTTGTATACTTCGGCATTTTCTTGGTAGAGTAGCTTGTTCGTAGCTGAGATTTCAGGGTTTATTTGTAGCCCTATGGCATCGAAATAAAATTTTTGCTTGTTGAACCATGCTTTACACCATGTCATTGCGTATTGAAAAAGCTTTAAATCATCTATAAACAAAAAGTGATCGGTTGGATGAGAAATATTGTTCGAATAAACAGTAATTTTAGGATATCGCTCGTAGATACACATGATAAAAATAAAAGGGCTAAAACCATTCTATTTTAACTTTATTATTCATGATAGTTTACAGGCTATCCTTTATTTCTAGATTTTATCTAAAAACCATTTTTTTACAAAACAACTTATTAACTAGAAAGACATAATTTGGATATACAAGCAATAAGATAATCATGGCCAACGATGCCGATCGTTTGTTTGACGTCAATTCATGCTGATTTTAGCTACGCTTATTCTGCTTGTTTACAACAAGAATGAGCATAATTTACTCCTTAGTTTCTTGGACTTTTCAGCACTTACGTGTTGATTTTATACTAGAATACCTTTATCTTTCACTTCTTATTGTATAACATGAGTTATGCATTTAGTTACAAGTTTGTAAAGGGTTAAGATACATTTATTGGCTTTAAGTTACTATCTTTGATTGGAACACCCTTTAGTATTAAATACGTAATTCCCTAATAAAACCAGTCAGCCTGTACCATTACTTCTATACTTATACCTTTTGCAACTTTATAAAGGTACTGGTGTGCCGATGTCATAAGTTTGATAAAATAATCGAAAATACCATCAATTTCTACAGTTTTCCAATTGAAAAGATCTTAATTTCAAACCTATCTAAGAAATGATAAATAGTAATGAATCAAATATAAAAATATACTCGATTAGATATTCGCTAAATGTATTGTGATTGAAAGTGGATGTATCCAATATACTAGACAAATATTTTCTTAGTTCTTTGGCTCCTACCTTGTGTTCAATTTAAAAGCTTCCTATAGAATTAAAATAATTGCCATTCACATCTTGTATCCTTGTGTTTCATGCATTTCATTATTTTTTATATATTCTGATTTATTCCTTTATGCAATCTCTCTCTTATATACCAATACCTCAGGTCAAAGTACTCACTGACAGACGTTTCTGCCATGAGTCTTTTGAATGCTCAGCGTAAGCTCCTTTATGACGAAATCAATAAGAAAAAATTTCATGAAAAGT
>SBIQ01000280.1:0-10037 GCA_014805555.1 Astathelohania contejeani | reverse complement strand
ATATCTCACTTTTCAATACATGTGCACATGAATCAACGATTAAATTTTATTTTTAATTTAGTTTTGAGTATATCATTTCTCTTGTCAATTATCACACTAGAATACAACACCTTTATCCTGCTGACTTTTTAACTCTTAATCATGACATACGCTAACCTTTCATCAAACATAAGGTATACAACTTGGGTGTAAATTGAGGTTATATCTTCCTCATACAGAAATAGAAAGAAGTCTCCATTCTGTAGAAATGACAAATGAGCATATACTTCTTCAATTATCTGACACGCTGAAAAGATATAAAAATATATTATCAAGGCTAGCAGCAATCTTGAAAGTTGAAGAGCATAATAAGACTCACCTATGTCTTATATACCCATACCTCGATTTGTAATACTCTCGTTTCTTCCGAGAGTCTTCTTTATGACGAAATTAATAATATAAGATTTTATGAAAAATTATATAAGACCCGATTAAATGAGCTTGTTAGTTTAAAAGACTCTTTTACTTGGATGAAATATGATAATATTGATCTTCATGCTGAAGTATTTATTGATATATCAAAAATAAAAATATTTTTTGGAGAGAAAATGCTTTACAATGCCAGTATTGCGGTAAAGCTAAAAAGTCGATCTACCATCTGGCAACAGGCTGTGATTGAATGTTTGGTCATGACTAATACGCGAAGGCATAATGAGGTACTTAGGTGTATTCACCTTCTACTTGCGAATAAGTACGGCTTTAAAAATTCAAAAAAACTACGAACTCATTCAGTTCAGGAGGTAATGGAAAATAAAGAGCTGAAATTCGGATCGATACAAGGATAAGGATTGATATCCTAGTAAAAAATAATAGACCAAATATATTTATTTACTATAAGAAGGAGAATGAAATAATATTAGTTGAAGTCGGTATAACGAGCCAAGATAATCTCCAGATTGTTGAAACAGAGAAGAAGAGGAACTACGAACGCTTGGCGAATGAATTAGGCTTGCTATACAAAGCAAAGACTAAAATAATACCTTATGTCATGATATGAGATGATGTAGTGTGGTAACCAAGTATCACAGAAATTACTTTAAAGAATTAAATATAACCTCTAGATAGAGCATATATCCAATCGACCTTAGTAATTAATACACTTAAAAATATATTCATTTAAGTACAGAAAAAGCATTGAAGATGACATAGACGTAAGAGATTGAGTAGAAGAAGCTGTGAAAAGATTTGGAAAAGCAAGTGCCACTGGATGCCAACCGCGAGTTGTCGAAAAGAAAAACAAAGAATAACATAACATTAACTTTTTAAATAAAAATTATTAGCTGATATGGAAGGGTTTACTATAAGATCGTGCTCTGGAGATCAAAAGCTTAAAAAACTAAAAAGAAAGCACGTGGCGGAAGCGACCGACAATATATATTTATCTGAGCCCACACAGCTTGCCTCCCGGATGATGACTCTGAAAGTCATTATTTTCAGTGTCGATTTAATACTAGAGGAATGGCCAATAGACGTATGTGAAGCAATAAGGGCACGATTCGATAGAATGCCAAGAGCTGGTTGGAAGAAAGTTTTGGAAATGTTTTGTTAAAAGTTATCCTGCATCATAGTATAGGAAGAGTTTAAAAAGTGTGCTTATTTCTATAAAGGGGAAAGTCAATTGGAATTCTTTTTTATTGATGGCAAAAGTAGACAAGTAGATATTCTCTAACAACCATTTATATTTATCACAACATTTAGCGTTAAAAATAAACTTAAAACAATCTTTATTAACAAATTTAATTAATTATCTCATATCTCTAAGAGTATAATGCTGATAAAATACCAGAAATAATAGTTGATAGCAAAACATTTTAATGCTTAAACCGTACTATGAGATAACACTTGATCACTAATCTGCCTAAAACTATTGCGTTGTCGCGAGACTTTTACAAGCTGCCCAGGATGCTATCAAGAAATAATTTTATCTTATTCTAGGCCGCCTTCTAATCGGAAGGATAACATACAAAATAAAATAAACCTGTTAAACAAAAAATTGAACTCATAAATGAGGCAAAGGAAAGGAAGTGACCATGCGGTAGAGAAACGATTGCAACGAAAAAAATATGAGGAAATACAATTCAACGCTTAAAAAGCTTCAAAATTTAGCAAAAGCAATAGTCTTTTTAAAAGAATCAACTCGAACTGTTCTAAGAAGATAGACATACACATCAAGCTTAGAGAGCAGAGACGAGAAAACTAGTGATTTGAATTACAATGAGGCAGATTTTACCGTAAGCTTAAAGAGGAAAATTTAATGGAGCACGAGATAGGAGCAGATATAATAAGAGAATACTGGTCAAAAACGTGAGAAACTCTTAAAAAAACTAATAATAGCTTTTTAAAGCATATGCCAGAATATCACTGTGATTTAAAAGCCATGATCATCTTTTTCAAGCCTGAATGAGTTTGAAGACATCATCAAGCGCTTTTCTAATTGGAAAGTCGCTGGTGTAGATGGTATCTTCAAATTTTTTATAAAGCATTTTCCTATAATGCAAGTTTATCACGAAATCATTAAAGACATTTGATTAGTAGAGAGGACGCAAGTAGATTAGTTTTACTGTGCAATAACTTACCATATCCCAAAGATATTCATTATTAAGATAATAATTATAGTCTATTAACTGCATTTCAAACCGATATTAACTAATGACTAATGTGTAATTTCTGTTTTACGACTAAAGATTGAGAATAGAGGAATATTAGCAGAAAACTAACTTGAAATAGCGAGAAAATCCCAAGAAACAAGTCATGCTAGAGATACAAGCATAAACTTAAACTAGCATGGATGGATATCAAAAGCATTTAGCTCGTTTAACCATTAATATTTGATATCTTGTATGCCCACCAAATCAAATTTACCAAAATGGATAATTTGTTTAATTGAAAAAACAACATTTAGTTGGTCTGAAGATCAAAGCTTGTTTCGAGCCAGTTTTAGATGAGGAGGTTGAGAGAGGTATCTTACAAGGTGACAGCCTTAGTCCAATTTATCTTGTGCCGTGTATAGATCTATTAAGCCGGCTGTTTAATGAAATGTATTTAAAAGTAACAGTCCATGCGGATGAAACTTCAGATACAACTAACCACCTTATGTTTATAGACTATCTTAAGCTCCTCGCAATTAATAATAATGTGATGGCTGGTATGTTTAATGAAACTGTGCAATTCTTCAATTCCATTGGGCTGGAAATAAATTATGATTGTTCAGCAATTAATGAACCATTATGCAAAGAAAATGCAAGCCTCCTCGATGATGTCGGCACATATTATTCAGGTATTATCGAAATAAAGGCTGTGACATTATGAAAAAATTATTCTATAAAATGAGGCTTGAGCTATTGACAAAAGTTGATAAGCATTGTACATCTCGATTTAACGCAAAAACTTATTCATAGCAATAAATAAACATGCTATATCTATTGTAAATTACAACATTGGTTTGCGACATATAGACACTGCCGATTTTGCCAAGCTTGATCGCAATAATCGCTGAGTGCTCATTAAACATAAGTTATACCTTAAACTTGGTTGCATTGGAAGGATATATTTGCCTTGTTCGGAAATGGGAATAAGGTTGCATAATATTGAAATGAAGAATGAGTCTATGCTCTTCCAATTTGGGGAAATGTTATACAAGTACAAACATCTCATCAAGAAGAGCAGCGATATTTGAAATCGAGGAAATAAATAAATCACACTTATATTCAATTAAGCAATATCTTCAATTATAATATTCCCATGCTAACATCGACTTAAAAAGTCTTGCGATAGCGCAATTAGATTTACTATATAACAATTTTAACAAAAAACAAACAATGAAAAGTTGTATAAATTCAGATTCAACAAATTGTTTAGTATTAAAGATTTAGATATATAAATAACATAAATAAATAACGACTTCAGTGCTGAAGATATGGATCTTTACATTTAAGATAGGGTTTTTTTTTCTGGCGAGAAAAATCATTATTATGCCAGCATTACGGTAAAGTTAAAAATGGTATACCATTTAGCTACCAAGTGTGAGAAAATACTTAGACATAATTATACTAGAAGACATGATGAGGTTTTACGGCGCATTCATCTTTTATTACATAATAACATGGATTTAAGAGAAATCGAGGAAAATACGTTTTCACACTATCCAGGAAGTGATAGAAAATAAAAAAGCTGCAATAAGTGTCGACAAAAACAGAATTTCTAATAAATTATAATTGACCTGACACATTTATCTCTGATAAAACAATAATAAAATTTTTTTAATTGAAGCTGGTAAAACAAGCCAAAATAACATCAAATTAGTGTATTAACTAAGAAGAAGTACAGCCTCCTAGCAAATAAATTGAGCTTGTTATAAAAGCGAAAATAAAAATAATATTTATTACATAACGTGGACGGGATATTAACCAAATACCATATAAAGTATATAAAAGAGTCAAATATAAAGCTCTACTATTTAAGAATACATTTAATCTACCGTATATAAAAAGGACACTTGAGACCATATCCTTGGGGTTCAGGAAGAGTATTGAAGATGGTCATGATATAATAAATAGAATCGAGGAGGCGGCTGAGAGGCTTAAAGATACGAGTGAAGATGATTGCCCATCGCAGACAAGTTTAAAAAAAGAAACTTATTAGCAATAAAATATAACCAATTTATTAAATAAATTTATTAGCTGATATTTTTTAAATAGATTAGCAGGGGGTATTAGGCAGCAAAATGCGATATAATTTACTTAAAAAAGGCCATTTAAATAATTTTTTTACTTGCAATGATTTTTATTTAATATTTCAAAACCATACAAACAATATATTTCGTAATTAATTATAATTCGGCACATTCATAAAGCCATGAATTTATTTTTACTTATAATCAAAAATAGCAAATATTTTTTTTATTGAATGTAAAGTAAACGGGATTATATTGACAATATCATTAAAAAGATCAAGTTCGTTTACAACAATCTAGCTCTACATACTCTCAATATGTAGCATTATAGTGAAAATTACAATAACAAGAATAAATTAAATACTTTATTTCTAATCATCATTTATAATAAGTCTATAAAGTTAATATAAAGGAGAATTTTATAATTAAATAAGTTGTTGAGTTTATCAATAAATATGGTAAAAATACAGGAATCGTTTATTTAATCTAATTCATAATGATTTTATAACATACCAATCAGCCATGCAAGCATATCCAAAGCGTTATTAAATATAATTATCGACCCTTTCTTACTAACAGGACCTATTCCTTATGTTTTTTCTTTTCTTCATCTTTCAAATCCGAATGCTTTTTTTTTATAGCTTCAAAAAAGCTTACCATCTTTGAAACAGTTCCGTCTTTTTTTAATGGAAGAGTTTTTCCTGTGTACGTATATCCTATTCCACGTATCTCTCCCGCTTCAATATCCAATCTTACAGAAGTTGTGCAAAATCCTCCAGCATGGGATTCATTTTTATGGGAAGATGGGTTGTTTTTAATAGTAGAAGGTGATGATGACTGCAAAGACGTTTTACTTTCATGTGATTTGCTTGTTTTTTCACTTTCTTTAGATTCAGGCGATAATTGACCTGCTTTTAGTTCATTGAATTTATACTCATCATTCGGTTTGTTGGGTGAATAAACAGGTAGTGGCTGCGTAACATTTTTTGATCCATCGTCATTTTTGTATTCATCTGAGATATCGTTCTCAGTAACATTTTTCTTTTTATTCTTTAATTTTAATAAATCAGAATCGATTTTTACATTAGGGTTTATAATTCCAACACTTCGTCCTACACTTTCTGGTTGAGTATCCATGTTACGAATTCTTCGATCTTTCTGTGTTTCTATGGCCAAATCAACGTCCCTCTTTTTTATAGTAATATAGCTCTCATCACTTACTCCTAGTGCATCGCTTATTGGTTTCTTTTGTGATGAAGAACTGGTTGTATGCGTTATATTTGGTGCTGAGCTGATACTTGAAGCAATAGAAGTAGATTCAGTTATGCCATTTTCTTCAGTAGTATCTTTTTCTTCGGAATTGCAATAAAAGCTTAGGGTTTCTTGGGTATTGTCTGATATTGAATTAGTCTTTTTATACTTTTCTTCCATTTGATTTTGACTACATCGGCATTGTGAAGTACAACAGTATCCATTAGCCTCGCAATCTGACAAGAAGCAAGTCCCTTCGTCACAAAATTCATCTGCTTTAGATTTTTCTAAATCTATCGCAAATATACATTTTTCGTTTGAACTGGTTTCATATAGAAATGATTCATTTGCTTCTATGTATATTTCGCATGTTGATGTGTCAGTTAAGTTTGTATCTCTTCTCTCTTTCGTATTCCTGGAATTCTCGTTTTCCGAAATCGATTTACCATTTATAGAAATTTGGGAAGAAGAAGGTGTATCGACAATAATTGGTGGCGAATTGAGTTTAACTGAATGGTGATCGTCTCTTTTTTCATTAGAAATAGATATTATGTTAGATGTCGTAGAAGTTTCATTTGCTGGTATATTTACCTTTTCTGATGCAACTAATTCTTCATCTTTTTTGTCAATTGATTTTTTGTGGCTATCTGAACTTTTTGAATTTTCAGTTATCGACTTACTGGTTCTGCTTGATGTAGAAGCTGGCTTATCACTTAATAAATCTATATTTCTTTCACTTGATGAAATAAAAGAAGCATGAGGAGTTAATATTTTTTCAGCAGAGTTATCAGATTTTTCAGATAATGAAGAAGATTTTGCATCGCTCGAATCAGTGTTAAATAAATTGGATTTTTCAATTTTTGATTTTTCATTTTTAGATGGCGGCATTAACTTTTCATGTGTCGCACCATTGGATATCGAATCCTGTTCATTTAAATCAATAACCTCAACATTGACTTCATTATGATTAGAAGTTTTGACTTCGATATTTATTCCTTCTTCCTCACTTCTAACTACTTCAATATTTATATTTTTATCTTTACTAGTACTTATTTCTATGTTGATTTCGTCTTCTGTATTTGTTGAACTATTCTCTTCGTTGACAGAGGTATGAAGTAATGAGCCTTCACTGTCAACCAGATCACCTAAAAGTTCAATCCGGTCGTGAGCATCTAAATTTTTTACGAACGGTTTTCTTACACACGATGGTAAATCATGTATCAAATCAGCACGTTCTTGAGCAGTAAGTTGTCGGAGCAATTGTGTTTTTTCTTCGGGGGTTAAACTAAGTAATATATCAACGCCTTCATCAGTGGTTTCACTAGGAGTACTTAATCCACTATTTAATCTGATAAGGCTTGAAAATTCGCTATCGACAGCTGTTGTAGACCATTCAGATTCATGAGAAGACAATGAGGGACTTTGCTTTTTTTCATCATCGATATGTTCAACTCCTTTAAATTTCAATCCTTTTTGATTTAGAGAATTCTCTGGTAAGAGATTTTCATCTGATTTTGATGTCATAGTTTGATCTATATCTAATTCTTTTAATTTGCATTCAACATCTATTGGATCAGTGTTCTTTTGTTCTGTTTTATTGATTTCGATATTGACATTTTCACTGAATATTTGAATCGGTCTCGAGCTATCACTCTTATCAACCTTTCCAGAATCAGCAGGAGCCTCATCAAAATTTATAATAAGCTCAGCACTTGCTTGTGTATCATCAGAGTCTGAACTAAAATTTAAAGATGATGAGTCATCAGTATAATTATCTTGAATCCATTCATTTCTTGTATAATCGCTCATGGATATATACATTATGTTTTCTTTTAAAGATTGTAGGAGATAACTCCTGAAAATGGACCAATTAAAATTGAAACAAGTTTTAATCGATTAGTTTTTGATTGGTTATTATAAAACTAATTTAATAACATTTTTTAATCATTAAGTTTATAAATAGTCAATATCTTATTATATCAAACGACATCGTGCACACATAACATTTATCCAATAAAATTCTATCTATTTAGCAATCCATGTAAGTGTGATAAGTTCAGTTTAAAGTAAAAAAGGCGCATTTAAATATAGTAAAGGATGCACTATTATAAAAGAAAAACTGTGCTTATGTCAAATAAAATGAAACATGATCGTATGTGTTGGGTGTTTGTAGTAGTATAATATCAAATAAAAAATGATTACATGGCACAATTATCCTATAATTTGAACATGATAAAAGTTGCTCTAGTTTGTTGCTCAAAATACTGAGCTGTAAGAATTATAATATATTTAAATAGGTTGTTCTTACTCCGATAGATAATATTATAGGTATTTAAGGATAAATTGATTATATTGATGAAGTCGTTGCAGAAATAAAAAATCAGTTTAAAATATAAAGTCGATTCTAAAATATGACGAACTGATTTAATCGTAAAATATTTTATTTGAATAAATATTTTTAAAATACCTGATACAAAAAAAACTATATGGGGAAACAACAATTCACAGCTATTTTATATCATATGCTGTTGATTTTCTATTCACTATTGAATACGCTGAAAAATACGAAAATATTTTACCAATAAAACAGTAATTTTAAAAGACTCAGAGCAAAATTAACCCCCTTTTTTAATACGCCAATATCACAGTGTAAAGTACTTTTTAGCAAATATTTATGTTAACAGTCTTTTAAATGTTCAACATAAGCTTTTTATGGCGATATCAATAAAAAAAGTTTTCATAGAAAGTTATATAGAGCTGATGAGTTCAAAAAATTTCATACCAATATAAAAACAGAAATAATTATTTGAGCTGCACAATTTATAGCTGCGCACAAGATTAAATGTTTTTTTTGGAAAGATAGTGCCTTATAATGTTAACATCATGGTAAATAAAAAAAATAGATTGCCAATTATCAACAGATTGTGATTAAATGATTGCCATGACTATATACGAAGGCGCAACGAGCTGTTTTAATTTATTTTTTATTAAAGGATAAATACGGCTTCAAAAAATTAACGATCTTACTCAATCCAAAAGAATATAGAAAAAAAGACGCAATTTAGGCTGAACATAAATTAGAATTTATGTTGTAGTACAAAGTAATAACCATATATATTTATTTGTGAAAGTAAAGAAAATGAAGTTATTTTGGCTGAAGTGAATACAATAAGAGAAATAATTACCAGTTTGTTAAAACAAATAATGAAAGGAAATACGGCTTATTAAAAAATGAATTAAGCATGTAATATAAAACAAAGAACAAAAAAATACCTTATGTTATGGCATGGGACGGAGTAGTAGCCGAATATCATTAAGATTATCTTAAAGAATGATATATAATTCTTATGATAGAGGTATACATGCAATTGCTATATCAAAGAAGACACTCGAAACCATATCATTTGAGTAAGAAGAAGCAATCGAATGATTCATAGATGAGGGTGCTATTGAATGCCAATCAAAGGCAATGAAAAAGAAAGACAATATATAACTTTTGTGACAAATAAAAAAGTTGGTAAAATGAAATTTTGAATAAAAATGAATTGGGTGTTAGTATTGTGTTATGCTTTGACTTTCTGATTCATTGCTTGTAATTGGCACCTGCCTCTCCAAATCTTTCCACAGCTTTTTCTATTAAATTCTTTACATCCATATAATCCTTAATGATTCTTTTGTACAAAAGTGATATGTTTTCGAGCGTTTTATTCAATATTATCGATTGGATGTATGCCTTTAGTTATATTTAATTTTTCAAGATAACCTCTATAATACTTAGTTACCACACCGTCTCGTACCATAACATAAGGTACCATTTTGGTCTTTGCTTTGTATAGCAAGCCTAACTCATTCCCCAAAAGATCATATTTCTTCTTTTTTTTCGTTTCAACAATTTGGAGATTATATTAACCTCAACTAAAATAATTTCATTTTCCTTTTTATCGTTTCAATTTCCATTTATTTAAGGGTTAATGCTATGTATTATTCTTTATCTTTCTTTTCGATGGCCTGCGGTTGGCATCCAGTGGCACTTGCTTCTCCGAATCTTTTCACAGCATCTTCTACTCGGTCTCTT
>SBIQ01000279.1:0-10042 GCA_014805555.1 Astathelohania contejeani | reverse complement strand
TTATTTTTTATTAGGATATCAGTCCTTATCCTTGTATCAACCCGAATTTCGGCTCTTTCATTTTCCATGACCTCCTGGACTGAATGAGTTCGTAGTTTTTTTGATTTTTTAAAGCCGTACTTATTCGTAAAAGCAATCTAGTAATTAAAATATATATTTAGTAAAAAAATAATTAAGGGGCTTACAAAAAAATTGTGTTCTTTTTGATAGACGAATTAATGAGTAAAACTGACACATGAGCGAGAAGAATATGCGTGAAAAAGCATACAGCTTCGCAAATCAGCTATACCTGTTTAAGATGCTGATGAATGGTTACTTAAGAAGCCATCATTCTTGGTGTAAACTCATCGTTAGAATAGTTGCCAAAAATGTTTTCTATGCAATATGAATACGGTTCGCGAGGATGTTAAAAAGGGGCTGGCGGAAATTTTAGCTTTCTTACTGCGAGAAGTTCTCTTGTAATATTCGAGATAAAGCGTTTAAAAATGTGCGCGCACCTACCCAATGTGAAGCATTACTCAAATTCTTTATTATTATTCATTAAATAGAGAAGAGTAAAATTTCAACTATTTTAACTAAAGGCATAAGAATTACATAATTTTTAAAACGATTAAAACTTTTCTTTATAAATTAAACAAAATCTTCAGGCAATATAATAAACTTGTTAAAAACTTGCAAAGTATCGGAAAAAAGGATAGACATAAAATTACTAAAATTTTTGATCCTATTGTAGGAGAATATTTGGTAGCTAATGTGCCTGAAACAACGTGCAACATTGTTAGAATTTTACAAACGTTCAGTGATGTTATTAACTGGTGATCCGTTCAAATCGGAAGCCGATTTCATACTTAAAAAAACATTGAAAATAAAATCAAATCTATTAATGAAAAATAGTACTAATTTCGAAGGCTAAAAATGAGAAAAGCTTTCCAGTAGTAGAATTAAGGACGCAAAAATAATAAGATGTTTAATTCAACGCTAGATAGACCTCATAAGTTAACAGAGGCTATAATATATTTAAAAGAATCAGCTAAAATAAAAGAAAATTTTTAACTATATTGGGAACGATTTTACAAAAGTCATCGGGAAAATTAAAATTGAACACAAGGTAAGAACTGAAAAATTAAGATAATATTAGTCATTATGTGCGATATATCAATTCTCATCTCAATAAATTCAACAAATATCTAGTTAAATTTTTTCCAAAACATAATCAGTGATTATCTTTTCCCTCCGCTGGAAGAGTTTGAAAATATTCTTAGCAATTTTCCCAATTAGAAAGCAGCTTAAGTTGATGGTATTTTTAGTTTTTTCATTAAGCATATGATATCAGTGCATAAGTAACTTTATGATGTTGTTTTTAACATATGTTAAAGGCACAGCTGACTGGTTTTACTGTGGGATTACGCATATAATTTTAAAAAATGTTTCAATCAAAGGTAATAAAATCGTACTAATAATCTCATGTCAAACATTTACACACTTATAACTAAATATGTAGCTCATGTTATACAAGTATAAGTATAGATAAAGGGCTCCTAGCAGAAAATCAGTTTGATATGGTCAAAAAAGTCTAAGTAACATAAGCATATGCTTTAATTAATATGTATTGACCTAAAGCAAGTGCTTCACTTCGTTGACTACACCTATATTATGCTAGCATATTCAAATTAAGTCTTCTCATGTGGGTAACTCAATTTATAAAGAAAATTTTTTCTAGATAGAATCTAGAAGTAAAAGATGATTTACAAAGCATATTAAACAAAAAATCAAAAGAGGGATAAAACAAGGTAATATCATTAGCTTACTCCTTTTTTTCATGTGATCGATCTACTGAACTGTAGGCTTAACGAGCGATATCCAAAAGTAGCTGTTTATGCGAACAAAATTTCGCATGCAACTAATCACTTTTTTTCATAAATAATTTAAAACTTTTTTCAATAGATAATGGCACAATAGAAGGGATGCTTTAATGACAAAACTTTTCTCAATGACATATGCTGAAATCAACTGTGAAAAAACAGCCACGACGAGCTACTCTGTCAAGAAGCTAAAATTTTATCCAAAAATACAAGAGTATAAAAATTTTAGGGAAGTAGAGAATAAATGTGACGGTATAATGAATAAACCATTTGAAAACGTGAGTGGGTGCTATTAGCAAAAATTTATAAATCGTGCAATACTAAACAAAATTTATCAATTATTTATATTTATTAGCGAGAAGGTTATCATACTTGTTAATTATCATATTAATTTGCAACATTGCGAGCAGCTGACTTTATTGCACGCAATCACGATTAACTCCATGTTTTCAGTAAGCATAGTGTTCATCCTAGACTTTGTTGTTTAAAAAGAATTTATCTCTTACGCACAGAAATAGGAACAAGTCTACAAAACATAGAATTTAATAGTGAGTGCATGCAATATCAACTTGGGAAACGTTGGAAAGATACAAAAATATATAGTTAAAAAAAGCAGTGGTTCAAAAGTTGAAGTTAGCAACAAATATAATTTTTTTAATTCAAAACCACCTCAAAAGTAAAATATTCAATAAAAAATTTTTATTGAAGATTCTTGAATAGGCACAGCGGGAATTATTATAAACAAAAAGAAATTATATGAAAAATTGTATAAAGCCCGATGCAATGAGATGGTAAGCCTGAAGGACTCTTCTATATGGATGAAACATGGAAGCAATAATCTTCATGCAAAAGTAATTAATTGTTACATTTAAGATAGAAATGTCTACTGGAGTAAAAATGTGTTATTATGCCAGCATTGCGGTAAAGTTAAAAATCAACAAATTACTCAGCTATCGGTTATAAAAAAATATTTATCAAATTTTTAATGCAGACATAATAAAGTTTTTAAGTGTTTGCAATTTTATCGCTGAATAAATACAAATTCATACAACTAAAAAAACTGCGATCGCATTCTGTTTAAGAACTTATTGAAAATGAAAGAGCGAAAATACATGTAGACACTAGAATAATAACTGATAATTCAGTCAAACTAATATATGTACTTATTTTATATACAATAAAAGCTCGAATGAAGTAATTATGATTAAAGTTATCATAACGAGACATGATAATATCCAGCTAGTTGAGACGGAGAAAAAAGAATATATGGTTTTTAGTTAATAACCTCGATTTTTATAAAGGAAAAAATAATTTATACTTTATATTTTGACATGGAATGTGATATTGAAAAAGTTTCATATAGGTATTTAAAAAAGCTTAACATTACACTAACTTTAGAAGCATATATCAATCCATAATATCAAATTAAAATTGAACAACATCTGACTAAAATTTAGGCGATGCATCAAGGATGGCATAAAAATGTACTGTGGAATTAAGGAAGCAATAAAGAGGCTAGAGAATGGTATTAATGATGGCTGTACACCACGTATAGGAGAAAACAAAAAAACAAAGTAATAAACCCCATATTTAAATAAAATGCTTTATCCGTTAAAGCTATCTAATTTTGACATCTAAATTTAATATTAAAAATTTACCCATAGAAAATGGAAAATAAAGAAGAACAATTTGAATCTATCTGTGCTAGTTCGTTGAAGCCTAGGCAAGTAATGGCCATAGAAAACGGTGGAAATATGGAGTATTTAAAGATTAGTAACATTTCAAAAGTTAAAACTGGGAAACATGGTGCGGCTAAAGTGATAGTAGAAGGTCAGTATCTCGGTTCGGGAAATAACGGTGTTATGTCATTTAATGGTGGTATCAAAGTAAATGTAGTCGTGCCGAAAAAGAAAATGTATGATCTAATTGACTTTGATGAGCATAATGATACTATTTTGGTTAAATTGAGTGCTGAGGGAGCGCATGATATCATTGAGCTTCCAACACAAAATTTAAGTGCTGAAGACAAAGAAAGTTTGAAGTCAGCATTTGAAGATTCTCAAACTTCTGGAAAAGAAGTAAGCTTTAGTTTTACGACTTGCTATGGATATAGTAAAGTTGATGATATAAAAATGAAATAAATGATTATAATTTAATTAGCTATAATATTGTTAATTTATATTTTTATTAATATTTCCTATAATCTGTTTTATTATAAACGTATACGTAAAAGATAGCTTGCATTCAAATGAGATATATGCATAGCAAACGGGTTACACTCCACGACTAATATAATATAAGTTATTTATTGCTGAAGTTTAATGTTTTTATTATACAGCACTGCTTAATGCAATAATATAGCTTATCTTTAAAAGGTTAATTAATTTAATACAATCACAATCCTTTTTTGTAAAATTACCTGTCAAGTCAATTAACCATATCGGGAATATTACACTGATATCAATGTTTCAACATAGCATTTTTCGAGATGATATAATTTGTTTAGTAAAGCATTAGGATATAAAGATAAATAAAAGTTATCGTCTATATGTTAGAAATAAATATCTTATAAAATATAAAGAAAAATAGATTGTTTATCAAAGCCAGAATCATAATATATGACAATTAGTACATATAGATTTAACTTATATCATTTATTTAAATGGCTGTTTTGTGTTATTTTTTGTATTTCTTTTATATGGCTGCGGTTGGTATCCAGTGGCACTTGCTTATCCAAATCTTTTTAAAGCTTTTTCTGCTTGATCTCATACGTCCATGTCATTCTCGATGCTGAATTTAAATATACGTTATATTTATTTAAACAAAACCTTCACGGTTTATAATTCCTTGGGTCTATTAAAGAAATTTGTTTCATATTTAGAATAACCTATGAGCTTAATGACTCTGTGGAGCAACTGTCTCAATTTAGACAATATTTTCCTTTGAAAATTTATGGCCGTTGCTTTTAGTATCACATTAAAACAATTTTAACATCTTGTGTATCTCGTAAGTATAATATGGATTGGTGCAGATAACTTACTTGGAGTCCTCCTAGACATCCCAATATAAGTGGTTTGTGTGCGTATTGCCTTGGTTTATTATGAATCTAAGCATGTTTTTATGTTTTCATATTATTTTATTTCCCCGAACTCGACTCCTTAGTTCCAAATAAAACTCAAAATACTTTCGTGGATTGTTCAATGGAGCATTAACCAAATATCATATATGTGTATTACCTTATGGATTTTTACTTTATTTTTAAAACTTCCACCTTTAAAGAGGAATGAAGAAACTTTGATAAGTTAACCATTAAAAACTTACACATGATTAGACAGTTTTAGACTAAAAATTTAAGTGTACACTTGCCCAGTAGCTTTTGATACCTGTAACCACTCTTAAATTTCAGTATTATTTTGACGTTATTTCGTACAAAACATAATTTAAATGTTTTATTTTTTTATTAATATAATCCCTCATTATTTCACCTAACCTCAAAATTTTCAATTCAAATACACTGGTATCTATCTTCTTATTCAAATTTCGCTTATTAATAAATTTTAACCATGAACTGTGAATCAAATATTTTATTATCATAGTATTAATATTTCTATGATAGCAGAAAGATAAACCTTATATAATATGTTGGCATTCGATATCTAATTATAACAAAATGTTAGCGTGCTTTATATATTCATCAATATACGAGACTATTAATATAATCTATCAATTAATTAGAATACAAATAAAGTGAAACTATAAAATTTCAATAGCGCTTTTAAATTCGCTCCTCCTAGCAGAAATAAAAAAATGGTTAATTTGAAAAATTAAAACACAAGTTTATTAATAGTCGTTTTGAAATAGAATTTCAAGTGTACGCAATTTCAACATTATAATATATCAGACAAAGCTATTAGTATTTTATTATCATCGCAACGAAATACATTTTTTATAATTAAATAAATATGTCAATCAAAATCATTTTATTAATTTTTTTACCATTTCGCCATAAA
Organism: Astathelohania contejeani; assembly: GCA_014805555.1. NCBI lineage: Eukaryota > Fungi > Microsporidia > Astathelohaniidae > Astathelohania > Astathelohania contejeani. Next base: position 4,170 of record SBIQ01000279.1, on the reverse strand, counting down.
ATTATCAACAATTTCGTCTGTTATTTTTGCTCTCTTCTGTTGATAATCCAAAATAAAATGTTGAATTACTTCAATGCATCTGGCTTTCATTTCGCCACTTGTAATTTCACCCTTTCTATATCCTTCCCCTAATCTTTCAAATTCATTGTCATCCTCCAAAAAATATCTTAAATAGTTATACGCAACATCTACATTCGTATTCCCCCCATATTTTCTATGCTCTTCAATCGTATCTCTTCCTCCTGAAAAAGCATATTTATTTATTTTCTTTTTTATCATTGCCGGAGTATCTGTTAAGTAAATAGAACTATTAACATCACTGGCTGACATTTTTCCATTCATTCCCTTTAAATCAGACAAGAATGTAGAATATATTGTACATGGCTTTTTCTCTTTCAAAATATGAGCCTTGTCTCGTGCTAATCTGAAATATGGATCTTGATCAATTGCTGCTGGTATAAGACAGGTAAGTCCCCTAGGAAGAAAGGAAAAGGACGATGAGAAACATGGTGCTATTTCTTTGACAGGAAATTCAATTTGGCTTACGTTATGTGACATTGTAAACCCAAATACCTTCATAGCATCGTTTAATGATATACTTTTGCCAATTTTTAATGTATTTTCTACAAAATGATGAGCTGATTCAATATTACTGAAAATATGTGTTTTTAAAGGATTAAATCCAAATGCTATTATGTCTTTGATGTTTTGTTTTCCATATAATATTGTATCCTTTAAGCTTAAATTTTTCCATAAAAATTTTTCATCGTCTGTGATTTGAATTACTAGATCAGCATCAAAAGCATCCTGAAGATATTTACAAAGTAAAAATGGTATAGCATGTCCTATATGCATACTTCCGGAACTTGGGCCTCTTCCTGTATAAAGATAAAACTTTTCTTTGCGTTCAACAGCATCTAATATTTTATCAAAATCTCGATGAGCAAATACCATTCCTCGTCGCAGAAAAACATGTGGTCTCTTTCCTGTTAGCCTCTCCATCCTTGCTACAAGAGCGTCTTCCATCGGTTGACATCCGAATTGGTTTATTACTTTACTATAATCAATTTCTTTATCTTTATCCGCAATAACATCCCATGGCGTTATTATTTGATCATTCATTAAAGGGTTACAAATCAAATAAAGATATTAAAATGATGAATATTGAAACCGAAGTTATTGTCTATTAAATTGTTAAAATCTACTGAAATAATCATTTTTCATAAAGTTTAAATGCTATATAAAATCATTTATTTTCATTCCCTAAAGTTTGGCCAGCGATTATTTTTTTATTTATAAAATTTTTTATCTATTATATTACTTGTATTCAGCAACACCATACTTTCTCGTTTTATAGGGATATGTTATATAATTTGAAATGATGCGTAATATTTATTTGATATACTTTATTGTTATATTTTTTATTTAACACATTTAAACTTATTACTTCAGTATAGATAGATATCTTTAAAATATCTCCTTAACACAATGATATTATTTTTTTAAAATATGTATCCTCATAAATATAATGTGTTACTATATTTACGGCTTATCAGAACTATTACTGTTTATTTTAATATACCTCTTACTAGCACAAGCCAATTTTTAAACTCAAACTCTCATCTAATAAATATGTTTAAATACTATTGTGCTTAAGTTCTTTTTATCCATTGTAAATTACTTCGCGAAATTTTTATATGGCTTCTTCTATTTTATATGCAGAAGATACATAGCATCCTAAATAATTCATCTATATATAGTTTAACTTCAAGTTTTCTTCCGGTATGCCCAATTGGAAATATGCTTTTATCATAGAAATCGAATTCATATTATAAACGAATTGTGCAAAATTTTATCATGTCGTACTACATTTTAAAAATGTGTTTTTATTTTGAAATCTAATCTACACAAACTATTGCCCAACATGTCATATTCTCGTATATTTTTTCTTGCTATAGCTCGATAACAAACTTGTCTATTTATGAGGCATTGAGAAAATATGAAATATTTACCTATTAATACCAATATATTATCTTTTATTCTATAGTATGAACATACCAATGTTTTTTTATTTATTTTTTACATATAATTCCATTTGTAGCCTTTTTCACTTTTAATAATATTTCTATATTTAGTCTTGCTTTTTTTGTAATCACTATGAATCTTTGTAAGATTGTAGTATTTAAAATATATAATTTTGAATGAAAATAACATGACGAATTCATATATATTCCATACATCCTTTGGTCTATCTGATTTCCAGTATCTGATCTGCTTCTTTATTATAACTATCTTTTATATCATAATTGAGATATAATCTATATGATGATGGTCGTATTATAAAAATTTTATATTTAATATAAACCTGAAAAATAGGATGTTTTATTATTTAATATTTATAAAATTTACATTTAGTTGTTTTTTACCATAGCTATCTGGTGAAAGCTATTATCTTTTATTAAAATAAAATAATTAATTTAAATTATAGATAAAATATTTAAATTGTAACAATAAATTAATAATATGCTATTTACATTTTAGTAATTATTTATTTGAGTATATATAAATCATTATATTTTCAATTCAAAACTATTTATGATACAATCACGTTTTAGATCAGTAAAATCATAATTAGTCTTATTATGGAAATAAATTACAAAAGAATTATTTTTTTTATAAAATACAAATAAATAAAGAAACAATAAATGGATGAAAATAGATATAATCTGATTAAAAAAAGATACAACTATTTATATAATGGTAAAAAGTATATCAGCATAATTAAATATGGCTTACTAGATGATTTAAAAGAATTTATATTGAATACACCAGAATTTGAAATTATTGAAATTTCTTCAAAATATCGTGACAAAAAAGGTCGTACAGCACTTCATTGGGCTTGTATTTTTGGTAAATACGATATAGTTGATTATTTGGTCAATAGTGGATATGATATACTTGGACTAGATTATTGTGGAAATACACCGTTTTGGTATGCTGTATTTAAAAGAAGAAAATTAGTTGTTAATTATTTGATTGATCGGCTTCATATCAACCTTTAATTAGATAGTTTAATAAATTTTATTTTAAAAAATTTTATAAAGAATTTATTAGTAGTAATAGTTGCTTGGTTTTATCGCAAACACCTTCTATACTAAATAAATTTATAGCTTCAATAAAATGATGGAGATAAAAATTCGTATTTCATGATTTAATAAACGGTTTAATTTTCTAATTATTTATAGTTATTTTATTTTATATTCATATATTGTATAAATTGATTACTTTATTATATAATACTCTTAAAAACACTTAGACTGTCTGCAAAGTCTTTTGTTTAAACGTTAACAATTTCATATAAATATAAAATAGTCTTTCACTCTGTTTTTTTGTTCTATTGCCTGTATATTATATCCAATGCCGCTATCATCTCCACATTAATCCATTGCTTCTCTATTCTATTACTTATTTCATCAATCCTGTCTTCATTGTTCTCGCTTTAGTGATATAGTTTTTAAACAATCCTCAAATGCAATTACTAGTATGTATGCAACAATTGTTGAGTATAGTTATTTATTAGATTTATTCTCTTTGAAATTTTATCATCACAAATTTTACGCTTAAAATAGGAAATAATTCTGAGTAGACAATATAATATATATATTTACAATATATGTGATGTTATCACATTTGAAATAAGAAAAACCTTGAAATAGACGAACCAATATATAGAATTAAAAGGTATATAAATTAATAGGTTTCAATTTATAATAAAACGTCTTTACTTTGGTAAAGAAAGTAATAAATAGTTTAGTTAAAAATTAGTATATGATAAAATTTCATCTATTGACATTGCTACTTTGAATATTATAAATTCGCGCTGTTATTGGAAACAAAATATTAATTAACGATAAAAAAAAATAATTGATAAAATAAATTTATTCGTAATATATAGAAGCAAGTGCACAGGATGCCAACCGCAGGACTTCGAAAAGAAAGATAAAGAATAATATATAGCATTAACCCTTAAATAAATACGATTTGTAACATATAGATAAATTTAATAATTTTAATTAAACCGTAATAAAGATCTTTACATTTACAATTTACTTAAATAAAAAAGATTTTTAATTTTAATTAATAAGATTTATTTGCTATGCACGATCATAA
>SBIQ01000278.1:0-10081 GCA_014805555.1 Astathelohania contejeani | reverse complement strand
GCAAGTTAAATTCTTAAAAGTCATGAATCCTTTTTATTTTTTGTTTTATATTTTTGGAGTTATCTTATACCATATTGGCTTTAATGAAATAATTTCACTAGTATTTTATCGTAATAATTATGTCATTTCGATTACGTAGACTAGTGAATACATCATTTTTATTTAAAGTTTGGTGTTGTATTATTCGTTTTTTATGGCCTGTATTGGCATCCTAGCACTCATTTCTCGAAATCCTTTCACAGCATCTTCTACTCGATTTTTTACGACCATGTCATTTTCAATGTTTCTTCTGTACTCAAATGATATGGTTGTCTTCTTCATTGCCGTCGATTAGATGTATGCCTGTATCGTAAGAGTTATATTTAATTCTTTAAGATAATTTATGTGGTACTTGGTTACCACACCGTCCCTCTCATGACATAAGGTATTGTTTTAGTCTTTGTTTTGTATAACAAGCCTGATTCATTCGCCAAGAGGGCGTATTTTCTCTTCTTCTTTGTTTCTACAATTTGGAGATTATCTTGGCTAGTTATACTTGCATTAACTAAAATAATTTCATTTTTCTTTTTATCATAAATAAATAAATATATCTGGTCTATTATTTTTTACTAAGATATCAGTTCTTATCCTTGAATCGACCGAATTTCAGCTCTTTCATTTTTCATAAAATCTTGGACTGTGTAAGATCGTTGTTTTTTTGTTTTTTTGGACCCGTACTTATTCGCTAATAAAAGGTGGACACACTTAAGCATCTCATTATGCTTACGCGTGTAATAATGTCTATACATTTGATCACAACATGTAACTAAATGATCGAGCTACTTTATAGCTTTATCTAAATGCTGGCATTGTAAAGCACTATCCTTTCAGAAAAAAATTTCTTTTGGATATAGCGGTGATAAATTAGTTAAACACGAAAATTTATGTTTCCGTGTCAATATGTACGTAAAAGAAGGTTTTAATTAACGAGTTTATTTGAGCAGGCCCTATATTACTTTTCATCAAATCTTTTTTTGTTAATTTTGTCATTAAAGACCTTACGCCGAATATTTCTCTTGCCAACAATGTTTGTCAAAGAGTATTTCACACCAAAATATTGGTATATCAGTGAGAAGTGAATCATGTTTCGCTCATCGACTTTCATAATCACTGCTCACTCAATGAAATATTTTTATATTTTTTTAGCACGTCCAGTAATTGCAAGAGCATATACTCACTTTTCATTTTTACAAATGGAAACCATTTCTTATCTCTGTTCGAAGAAGATGTTACCTCTCTTTACACTCAGGCTTTGAGTGTACCTTATGTTTGATGAAAGCTTGGCGTATGTCATGATCTAACTTAAAGAAGTTAACAAGTTTAAGATGTTGTAGTCCAATGTGATAATTAACAAGAGCAATGGCATGCTCGTGTATTGCTGTAAATAAATTTTTTGAATTAATATTGAATTTATAAGCTTATTAACTTTTGCCAGTAGCTCACACCTTACCTTTCAGTATGTTCTTTGATAATATTGGTACATAATCCTCAATTATACTCAAGTATTTATATACTCTAGTACTATCAAGGAGAGTAGCAGTGTTTTCGCACTGAAAGTCATTCGTGGCCAACTTTTTTCGGTTAATCTCCCACCTAATGGTCTTTAAGAATTACTTGATTTATTTTACTGTATTACTTATCACAGTGCTGTCAGTTGGCAGGAGTTTAAGATCATCAATAAATAATAAGTAAGTATACTCTATGAACAAGCTCTTATCAATAAGCTTCACTTAGATGTTATCTCTTTAGCAAAGCATATTATTCATTTGGGAAAGCCCAACTTAAATATACACTCTACTAAGTACTTATTGTCGATAGAGTCAAAAGCTTTCTTCACGTCAATCCACGTTAACTTACCAAATGTGCGTGCTCTTTATTTAAAGATGATTTGGACATGGCTCGCTTTTTGGCACCTTTTACTCAGTACCCAACTAGTTATCTGGCAGAAAACCTTGACGTTCAACCACTAGCTGCATCGCTTGAGTTACACATTTAATTGTAAGCTTGTAAAGATCAGACATACAGGTTATTGACCTAAAATCTGGTCTTTTACTCGAACTATTTTTGAATATATGATATGTTATACCCTGGTAAAACCTGTCGGCTTGTGCCTTTTCCTCTGAGCATATATCATTTACTATATCATAAAGGTGTTTATGCACTGAAGATATATGCTTTATAAAAAAATTAAAGATATCAATAATTCACTGCCTTCCATTTGAACAATCACTTTGATATCTTTAAATTCTTTAAGATTAGAAAAGATGGTTAATTTGATGAAGTCCAGGAGGTATTCTACCAAATACTAGTCTATCTATAACTTGTCCTATTTGTGGTTTACCACATTTTAAACCAATACTCCCTTTTCTCACCAATATCCACCCGGTGCTCTGGTTCATCTACACCAGACAATTTCCGGTAGAATTTACTTCTATACAATTCGAAGTATTGATTTTCACGTCTACGCTCATTGCGTTTAATATGCATTTCAATCTTCTTCTTGTATATACTAAATTATTATTTTAATGAAATCATTACCTTCATTACATCATGCGGCTTTTCCAAGGTAAGGTTTGACCTTTTGATTTTATGTTTAATGTTGTAATTTTAGTGTCAAATACCTTGCTTTGGCCTTTGCTTTTTTTAATAACTCAATTGAGTTATTGAGAGCAGAAATTTTATTTTCAACACTCTGCTTCCAATTTAATGAAGTATAGGCTTAGGTGAAGCTTCCTTGTAGCACCACTGCACTATTTGAAAAAACCTAAATACTCCACACATGCTTTTTAGTGAGTTGGTAATTATTATTCTCTTGCGATTTGATTTAAGTAAATCTTTATCGACCTTGATTTCTAACATCTTTCGTGTTTTTTGATATTCAGTTATGCTTAAATCTATTTGTATTTGGTCATAGAATAAAAGTTTTAATTCCTGTTGTTCACCTGCGTCTTTAATTACAGAAGTAGGTGATAAAGACTTTAATAATTTTATCTTTTTTTGGTATGTGAGTAGTTACTTTCTAGAGGATCTCTTTTAATTATATGAGCCTGTCTTTTAAACACCTCCCCGCCAATCTCACATACATATTTTCACAGCAAAACTCATTAACCTTTTTCTAACTACCACGAGGCATTCTATCTAACTGAGTCCGTACTGCTTCTGAGAAATCTCTAGACCACACCTCAAGTGCAGAATTTATACCGAAAAAAATAGATTGCAATACAATCATGTAAAAGATAGTTGGATTAAATTCGGGGAAATTGTTTCACTATCTGCTATCGCAGGCTCAGACCCTTCCCCCACGTGCTCTGTTTTTAAATATTCTCGTTTTTGTATCCAGAGGCTGATTTATTTATACACCCTTTCAATTAACTTATTGCTAATATAATAATATCTTTCTTAACTTTCCTTTGTGAAACCATGCTACTATAACATCTATTCTATAATATAAATTATACTTTTATTATTGACTTTATAAAATAATATGAACTGGTGAATTAATTTTTATATATATTCCTTTTCTTCACCAAGATTATTAGAATATCATTCATCTAATTATTATTACTTTAATTCAAATTATTTCATAGTAAATTTAAATGAAATATGATAGATTATGCTTAACCAAAATATTAATTTAGATTATAATATTAACAAATATTATAGACATTTCAATCAATGAATAAATAAATATTACCTTTTACACCTTCGAATATGTATCAATTTAGCAATAATTATATTAAAGCATATGTTTGTATCTGATGGTTAATAATCGACATGTTTTTAGATTTACTTCAATACCAGATTATTAACAAATTAACACATTAGGTCATGCCAAGATGTTGCTAAGCATATTATAACATTAATATTCGTATTAAATTAATTATATTTTACTCCACGTAATAGCTGAGTATAACGATTAAAAAAATTAATTGTATTAAAAAAAAGATTTACAAAAATATCGAATTAAAAAAAAACATGATATTTATGATAGTAAAAAGATTGGTAAAAAAAAATAAAGTTATATACTATCACGTTTAATAAAAAGTAAAACAAAGAATTTTTAACATCAGTTCTTTAAGTATATAAACTCAATTTTATTTTAGCGGATGATAAAAACCGCAAATTAATTTTCCATAAAAGGGTAATATCAGTAAAACCCATATATATCATGCACGAAGAATATCAATATCTTAACTTAATAAAAGATATTCTAGAAAATGGAAAACGAAAGAGTGATCGAACAGGCGTCGGCACGATTTCGAAATTTGGTTCGATGATGCGATTTTCTTTAAAAGATAATACATTACCATTGTTGACTACAAAGAAGGTCATGATACGCAGTGTAGTAGAAGAACTTTTATTTTTTATACGCGGACAAACCAACAACGAAATTCTTGTTAAAAAGGGATGTAATATATGGACAGCTAATAGTACTCGGGAATTCTTGGATAAGCAAGGAATAAATCGCGCAGCTGGTGATTTGGGTCCTATTTATGGTTTCCAATGGAGACATTATGGAGCTCCTTATAACAGCTGTCATGATGATTATACAGGGCAGGGCATTGATCAGCTTGGTCAAGTAATTGAACAATTGCGTACTAATCCTGATAGTAGACGCCATGTCGTTGTAGCTTGGAATCCTATGGATCTTCCTGCAATGGCTCTTCCACCCTGCCATTGCCTTTTCCAATTTAATGTTAGTAATGGTGTGCTCAGCTGTATTCTATACCAACGCTCAGGTGATGTAGGATTGGGTGTTCCTTTTAATATAGCCAGTTACTCAATATTAACTATAATGATAGCCTATATTTTAGGATATGAGCCAGGTGAGTTTATTCATTTTATAGGTGATACTCATATTTATTTAAATCATGTCGAAGCCTTAAAATCACAAGTAATGCGAGAGCCCAAGAAATTCCCCAAGCTTTTCATTCGTCCTAAAAGAGAGATAAAATCTATTGAAGATTTTGAATTAGAAGATTTAGAAATTGAAAATTATGATCACCATCCAGCTATCAAAATGGATATGGCAGTGTGATTAAAGTATGATTAATTAAAATTTTAATATTCCTTAATATTTTTATTTTAATTATGAAAATATAAACATTTATTCAATGATTACTAATCTATTTATATTCTTTCTCGGCGCTTATCATGGCTTTTACATTATATATTTAAATAACGTATAGAATTCGAAGACTATTAATATAATTACCTGTAGCAAGTTAAACTCAAATGAAATTAATAAATCAGAATAATGAATATGGCAACAAATATATTCAATATGATATAAAAACATTATATCACTACATTACCATATTATGATAAGTAATATGAATGATAAGTATCACTAATTATATGAGATACAATACGCCTATGAAATGAAAGCATAAGTAATATAATTTAATAGTATAATGACTCTCTTTTAATGTAAATCTCCACACCTTCTCTTCTGGAATAAGCCACCTTAATTATCAAACTATATGGTGGAGTATTTGATTATTAAATTATATCATTGTTTATTCCAGTAAAAGATTTTATATTGTGGTGTTATTTGTTGTCATTCTTTTTTACTTCCTTTAATCGTATTTAATATTACTCACATCTGCAAACCTTTCCATTGTCTATCCAAGTCTATCTTATACGTACATGTTATCTTCTATCCTTCTCCTATACTATACTCAAGTAATGTAGTTTAAAGCGTCTTCTTTAATAAATTAATTTTATTGTGCATCTATCATAAATATTATTTTTAATTCTTTTAAATGATTTGTATGATACTTAGTTATCACCCCATCTCATGTCATAACATAAAGTGTTGTTTCAGTTTTTGCATTATATAGCAACCTTATTTATTGACCAAAATGTCATATTTTCTTTTCTTCTCAGTTTCGACAATTTGGAAATTATTCGGACTTATTATATTTATTTTAATAAAAATAATTTCATATTAAATTATATCATAAATAGAAATGAATTTATTTTATTATACCTACGCTGCACTCATATACTCTCTCTCAAGCATATCGAGGTTATCCCTTGCTTCCGAAAATTCACCCTCTTCCATTCCTTCTCCAACGAACCAATGAACAAAGGCTCTCTTAGCAAACATTAAATCGAACTTATCATTTAAATTCTTCCATGCTTCTACTATCGCCGTAGTATTACTTAACAAACAGCAAGCTCTGCTTACAGGAGACATGGCGCCTCCCTCCAAAACAGTAGGAGCCCGATCATTAATTCCAATCTTAAACCCTGTTGGACACCATTCCACAAATTGAATGTTCTTTTTCTCTTTAATAAGCTTGGTGGCTCTGTTGACATCTTTTGGTTTCACATCACCTCGGAATAAAAGACAACAAGCCATATATTTTCCATTTTTAGGATTACATCGCACCATTTGATTTTGAGGCTCGAAGCAAGCAGCAGTTATTTCGTTTACACTTAATTGTTCATGTGCTGCATTTTCCCTGCTTAACATTGGAGAATACGCTACTAAGGGAAAATGAATCCTTGGATAAGGAACAAGATTAGTCTGGAATTCATTTAAATCCACATTGAGAGATCCAGGGAAACGTAGAGAAGCTGTTATAGAAGATACTACTTGCGCTATGATTCTGTTAAGATCTGAGTAATCTGGACTATCAATTCCAAGATTCCTACACATATTGTAAATGGCTTCATTGTCCACCAAGAAAGAACAATCGCAGTGATCCAAAGTCATGTGTGTGGTTAATATTGAATTATAAGGTTCTACCACGCAAGTAGAAATACGTGGAGCAGGATAGACAGAAAATTCAAGTTTTGATTTCTTCTGGAATTCACTGGATAATCTATCCATCAGCAAAGCTCCAAAGCCAGACCCTGTTCCTCCACCGAATGAATGATAGATAAGAAATCCCTGAAGACCATCGCAATTATCAGCTAATCTTCTTATCTGCTCTAACACAGGCTCAATGAGTTCCTTTCCAACAGTATAATGTCCTCGTGCATAGTTATTGGCTGCATCTTCTTTTCCATGGATTAATTGTGCAGGATGGTATAGGCTTTTGTATTCACTGCTTTTTATGCATTCGATAACGCTGGGTTCAAGGTCTACCATTATGGTGCGTGGCACAAAGTTTCCTGCGTTTGTTTCAGAAAAGAAAGAAGACCCGCTATCATCAGTAAATGTCGAATTTGGATCTGGTTTTCCGTTAGGTAGAATTCCATGTTCCTTGCAGTACAATTCCCAGCACGCATTTCCGATTTGTACACCTGCTTGCCCGATGTGGAGTGATATTATTTCTCGCATTGATGGGGGTAAAAATTTTTAAATTAAAAAGTAATTTATTGCCCCTGTAATAAAGGGGTATTGAATTTGTGACAGTATAAGATCTGATATATAAATAAATGTATTCATATAACATGGGATATAATAAAAGAATATTAAATTGAAGTAACAGATCTGGAGAAAGAAATATATTTATATTTATGATAAATTGTAGCGATGTATGATATTATATAATATTTAAAGCTTAAAAATCTAAAGTTATGGCTATTATCTACAATCGTACGATATATCTGCTGTAGTTATATCATATTTTTATGAAAAAAAAAATATTAAAATGAAATAAGATTAATAATGGCTTAATTAATAATAAAAGTAATGTGATGGTAAAATTGAAAAATATGTAAAAAAATTATTTATTTTCTATATTTTTTATAATCCCGAATAGCTTTATTAGAGCAACCACAATCGTATTTATATATAATCTTTTTATTGTTTATTATAGTTATTAAAACATTTTATAGTAGTATTAAGCAATCATCGTATAGTATGCAAATCATCTGGTAATTAAATAATATTCTAATGTTTAATGAAAAAATAAAATAAATATTTGGGATAGCTTATAAATAGAAAAATATTCAATATGGTAGCATATTATATTAGATTACAAAAGATATGTTAATATAATTATCGGATAAATATTATATACTACAAAGCAAGATCTATAATAAATCAGATATATTTTAAACAAATATATAAGCGTAGAAAAAATGGTGGTATTTAATAAATATATTTAGTAAGCCAAGTAATTATATGGCAATAAAATTGATATACATAACGAATTTTTATTGCTTTACACCCTTAATAATAAAATATTTCTTTAATTTTTTATTTTATAGATCTTTACAATTTAATTAATATTTATCAGAAAATCTGGCAATTTTTTAATTAAAAAATTAAATTCTAATATTGTAATATTTTTTACATAGAAAACATCGAAGTTTCGCTGCCAAACAATCATATAATCTTTACGTATAGAAAAATACTCAAATTCGAGATTCGGTTAAGGTTTTTTTACAAAAGTTGAAATAAAACTAAGCAATGAAGATGTAGGATAAACTATGGGCATGGTAACACATCATATTCGATAAGAGAGGTATATATGAAATACAATGATAATTTATACAATGAGCTATATACTGTGTTATTTATTGTCTTTATTTTTAATTGTCTATGATTGACATTTAATAGCACTTGCATTTATAATTTTTTTATAACTTTTTCTATACTCAAAAGATATAATTTCAGGCATAGTCTTTAATATAGTCAATTGTATATGTACCTTTATCGTAAACGTTATATTTAATTCTTTTAAATAACATCTATGCTACTTGATTACCACCCGTTCTATGCCATAACATATGACATCATTTTAGTTTTTGTTAAATATTTATTAAGAATCTCGCTTTATTTTAAAAAGATCTTTCAGATTCAAGATTTCTTGACTTATACTCTAGAGACTCTTTTTATATATAAAATACATGAACCAGTGCAGCGACTGTCTAAATCTAAACGATTTTTTTCCTTTAGGTTCTCATACCGCTGTTAATCGAAGCCCATATCGTTTATCGGGGCCGGATCGACCTTGCAAGCATGTCAGCGTAGCTGTAACTCTATACTCTTGGCATTAAACTAGGGCACTTTTATCATCCTAGTGTCACTCGTAAGCGTCCATATGGAGGTGTGCGGCCAAATTATCTGGAATATTCTTACTGCAGACATTTTAATATAAGTGGAACATCTGCGTGAAGCCTTGGCTTTATCTAGGCGCAAAGTCTGTTTTTATATTCATTGTTTTTTCAGATGCACCTCCTTTTCTCTAGATAGAACTCAGATTATTTTTGTAAATTGTCAATTTGGTGTGGCTGAATTAACCAATAAGAGTGTGAAGCTTGATGGCTTTTTAATAAGCCTTTAAAGCTCCCACTTATAAAGAGGAATGAAGAATATTAGTAAATTGATCAATAAAAATACATACATATATAGATAGTCTTAGACTCGAATTCATAGCTTGAGCTCTTCTAGGTGCTTTTGACACTTAAAACTACTAATAAATTCTGGTCCTAGTTTAACTCATTTCGTACAAAAGATTTAATATATAATAATTAATACATGAAAGAAATTCTTGTTGATTAGTCATTTAAAAATATGTAGTTATTGGAATTTATATTATAATTAAGACAAAAAAAAACTTTTAGTAATAACGTATGACGGAATTGAACAGAAATATCGCAGACGTTACTCATTCTATATTAAATATACCCTACAGGCATGTATTCAATCAATTATATTGAAAAGTATGCTCAAGAGAGAGTATATTTAATATAGAATAAGTACTGTATGAAAGTAACAAATATAATATACTCAGAGATGCGATTTAAAATAATTATTTGTTGTAAAAAAACATACACTCTTCTACTTGGATGAAATACGGGAATATTGATCCCCGTACTGAAGGAATTTATTGCTATATCCAAGATAGAAACGTTTTTTGGAGAGCCAATGCTTTACTATGCCAGCATTGTGGTAAAGCCAAAAAGTCGATCGACCATCTGGCAACAGGTTGTGATCGAATGCTTGGCCACGACTATACGCGAAGGCATAATGAGGTACTTAGGTGTATTCACCTTCTACTTGCGAATAAGTACGGCTTTAAAAAATCAAAAAAACTACGAACTCATTCAGTCCAGGAGGTCATGGAAAATGAAAGAG
>SBIQ01000277.1:0-10123 GCA_014805555.1 Astathelohania contejeani | reverse complement strand
TGTTGCTAGGTGATCGATAGTTTTTTTTTGCCTGGCCACAATGCTGGCATGAAGGAGCGGTTTCTCCCCAGAAAACATTTCTGTCTTGGATGTAACAATATAGTCCTTAAGCACGTGGATTATTATTCCCATGTGTCATCCAAGTGGAAGGGTCTTTAAATTAATATGCTCATTTGAGCGCCCTCTATACAGCTTCTCATGTAGTTTTTAGTTATTCATCTTGCCGTATATTGAGTCACGCTGAGCATTTATAACATTCTTTACAGAGACGTCTTCCAGAGAGTATCTTAACCTGAGATAGTGTTTGATGAGAAACAAATGTGTTTTATCATGCTTTTCGACTTTTGGGATCGCTGCTCTTCTGGATGATATATTTTTGTATTTTTCCAGCGTTTCCCAAAGTTGGAGGAGCATACATTCGCTCTTCATTTCTACACTATGAAGACCTCTTCCCATTTCTTTTCGTGGGAGATTAAGTCTTTCTCTACACCCAGGCTTAAGATGCACGTTGTGCTTTATTAAGGAAAGGCGTATTTCCTGGTCAATCGCAGCAAAATCAGCAGGTTCAAGGTGTTGAAGCCCAATACGATAATCAATAAGAGAGATGGCATGCTCATTAATTGCTTTGAATTAATTTTTTGCGTTAAGATTCGAATTGCATAGCCTATCTACTCTCATAATTATTTCCCACTTTACCTTCTCGAACGACTCTCTTGCAATATTCTGCCTCTATTCTCTATAATGCCTAGGTATTTATAAACACCTGCATAAAGGAAAAAATAATTTTAAATGAGTTCTAATAAATTTTTTAAAAGTAAAGCAAATATCGAGACTTAGGTATATACTAATTTAAAAAAGGAATAAGTTTGATGACAAAACAATTAAAATATTAGTGCAACGATATTAAAATGAGAATAAAATGCATTTAAAGAATAATTTTATACAACTATAGTTTTATATTGAGCAAACAAAAAAGGATTTAAAATTATTCAAATGAAAAAATAAAATACATTCAATAAAGATTTTGTAGTTAAATCTCACCTAAATTTTTTATATTTGTGCAAAAGATAAGTTCACTACATATATTTTCTTATTTTTGTGTTACTTTTTCGCATTTATATTAAAATTTATTCTATCCTTAATACTTCTTTGCTCTAAAACACTTGTTATCAACATCTATAAATAATCGATGGAATATATTTTAGATTGTAAGACTGCCAGCTCGATTACTAACATTATAATATTATGAAATTAAGCCATCTTAATCATTACATAAATTATTATTTCTGTTTTTGCTGATATAACAAATTAAATTCTCCAGAATAAAATGAATATTTTTTCTTTTTGACAATTTAGTAATTATTTTAATTCGTTATTCCAATTTCAATTATAATTTGTTCATCTTTTCGGCATATATGTATTCCACTATTTTTTTATTGAAAGATCTATTTTTATTCTAGTATTAACACAACTCTAAATATTTTATTTTTGGCATCATGCTTGACAGAATGTTATATAATCTTTTCGAGAAATAAACGCTATAAATAAAAACATTTATTATTTCTGATAAAACTTACAGGTTGGAATATCATATTATAATATGATAATTAAAATATATAACTACATATAAGATGAGAATTTTGTTGATTACACGCCAAAATGTGCATCATTTATATATAACGAAAATTTTCTATGAATTTAAAAAATACAACAAAATTAATGAGACTTATCGAAATGATGAATATATTAAAATATGTTGGCACCAACCTTTACATTAGAAAAGAAAAGCTTTAGTTACAAGAATTAAATTATAAAATTTATTTAGTGTTAATACATTTATTTATCATAAATTTTTAAGGTAAAATATGTATCATAAAAAGTGAGCATAAGCAACTGATTGAAAATCACAGGTAACTGTAATGATGGCAATGATAAAATACTAATAAATATAAGAAAAAGAAAGCTTATATCAGAAAAATCATATTTTTTACAGAATCTAAAATATAATTGAATACAATTTTTAAAAATATACTCGATACATCTGATAATATTAATGAAGATAAATTTTAGTCAATTTTGATTATTCAATTATAATTCTGTTTTATGTTGTATATATAAATAAAAAAGAAAGTAATTTTAAAGAATCAGGAAAAACTGTATAATTAAAATAGACAAAAGTGATCATTTAATGTAGATTTGAAAAGGTATAAATAGTAAACGTGTTGTAGTAATTGTTTTATTTGTAGATTTACAAAATATTTTCGAAGCTTTTTTATCTTCAAAATTTTTCTACATATATAGAAATATATAAAGGAAGTAAATCTACTCTCTAAAATAATTATGAGAGGTGAGGTCATTGGATAGAATAATATTTTTAAGAAACATTTGAATGTATGCCAAAAAAACAATCTGGATCAAAAAAACATGAAATATAATATTAAAAGATTAAATAATGATTAAATAAATTAGAAGAATATACAATATTATATAAAACTAATTTTAAAAAATTTCTAACACTTAATATTTAATAGATCATATGATTAAATCATTATTTTATTTTATTTCAATATTTCTATTTGTATTTTATTATTCAGTTTTATTTATATCTATTTTGTTTTTTCAATATTAATTTCTTACTGAATATAATCATTTTCAAGATGTGGAATATCCAAACCTACTTATTATAATATGACATATTATTGTTTCTTGCTTAAATTGATCACTAAAATTATCAAGTATATCATTTTTCACTTTATAAACTCATATTTTCTTTATAAGTATTATAATAAGAGAAATTAACAATAAAATGATTTCATATAAAATATAAACGGCAAAACGAATTAAGAAAAAATCAAATATAAATAATTCAATAGATGGTCAAGCATAAAAACCAATTATACGAAATTAAGTGTTATTGATTAAAAATTATATATTCATATACTTTATTTAATTGAAGACAAACAAACTTTATCTTAAAATACTTTGGATAATTCATTTTGAGGTTAAAAAAATAGATTAAACACCACAATTATTTATTAAATATACACAAATATTTAATAAATAATTGTCATTTTAAATGATCCTATCACTAAGAATTACGTTATATCTATTACCGTTCTATGTTATTTATCATAAATCCTGTAATCTGGAGTGATCCAAGGATCCATTTAATCAAATCTTCTTTACTTTTATATGCAGGAATAATTAGTCTATTAAAACAGGTCTGGCTTGTAATATATCCTAGTGTTTCATGAGAAATATAAATACTAAACCAAGAAATATCTCCTTTGATTTTTAGTTTAGAGAACCCACCAAAAGGGACACGAGGAGATCCTGTAACGAACCACAAAATTGTTCTTAGATCTTCCTGTGATAATTCTTCAAGAAAACCCCAAAACCAGTTTATAACCTTAAAATTTCTAAGAGCTCTGTTGTTATATCTAGTATGTGATTTCCAATCATTTATATCAATAGTATTAATCCCATTTAGAATAATCTGTAGTTCAGTGGCTGTAAATGGAAATTTATCTCCTAAGATAGAATAGAAGCCAAACTTTAAAGCTTCTATTCCTTTTTCAATACGCTTGATACATCTAAATTCCACCATTAAATTAGCATATTCTGTCAAATTATTTATATTTACTTGTAAGTTCATGCCATCATCTTTGAGCTCATATTGTATACCTTCACCACATATTTTACATCCTGTTGAAGTGACAAAAGTAAGATTTAAATTTTCTAAATCTTCCGGCATTTTAGAAAGATTCATTATACTTTTATGAAATGCTGGATCGGTATTAATTAAATCCATAAGAGATATTTCTTCATACATCATCATTTTGTAAATATAGTCATTAAGTCTGAATTCAATCAAATCCCCATCTATAACAGCCTTTGCCATCATAGATCCAATAAATTTATATTTATTTTCTTTTTCTTTGCTCCAATGAAAACAACAACTTAAAGAATATAAATCACTGTTATCTAAATTAAGTATCATAAATAATTCATGCTTAGGATTTGTTGCATCTTTAAAAAATCTGGAGTACCATTCTTTACGATATCCGCCAATATCAGCATCAGAATCGTAATCCTTAAACAAGATTTTAAAATTATAATTTTGAATTAACGGTGAGTTGAGTTTAGGTGTTGTTGTAAAAAGCAAAAAAGTGCTAATAAATGTATTTTCTTTTTCGACAGAAATATAGTATGAATGTGATTGAAGAGGAAATAAACTCCTCCAATTCATGACTTTGACACTGAAATTTGACCACTTAAATATGCCCATTACTTCTAATATTACGAAGACCGGCATTATATAAGTATCCTTCATTGCAAAAATCTCCTCTAAAAATATTTTATTTCGGAGTAAAATTTCTTTAAAAAAAGAAATATTTTTCATAAAAACTAATGGATAGCTAAGATTTAATCCTAAACTAATGAATGTTTTAGTAGTATAGATAAGTGATAGTATTATATAAATATCATTAAATCCTATAATTTTATAATTTGATTGATCTCCAATAATAATCATTAGTGAATTTAATTCCGAAGCAAATGTTTTTATAATATTCTCATACTTAATAAATTTAATGATACATTTGAAATAAAATGATAACTTATCATTCTCGCATAGCTTTTTCGGATCTGTATCACATAAATCTTTTAAAACTGTTTTCATTTGATTTGCTAAAATAGGAAGCATCCTGTCTGATAGGAATGCCATACTCTCAATAGAAATAAATAAATTGTTTATAAGCGCTATTTTTTTACATTCTCCTAGTATATTTATTAGCCATGTAGGATTTGTACTATTAGTCACAAATCTATACCGGCCTGCATGCCCATATTGCTCAATAATCACCAAGCACGTAAATACTTCCTCCATACATGAAGAATATAAAAATATTTCTTTTGCTATTTCCATTTCGCATAATAAGCATACCTTTTCATATATTTCTAATAATTTGTTTTTTTTAAAATTTTCAATAAAACATAAAGATTCAGAAATAGCCTCTAATAATATAATTAAACTATCATAATTATTGTTGACTGGATTTTTTATTTCATCAATCATATAAATAGTATAATACTGCACCAATATTTCTACCAATCCTTTAAGGATTTCTTTTATTGATACTTCAGTTAATAAATTCACAATATAACGGGTTCTTTCAAACCTGATATCTATTTGGTATGGAGTAATAAGCCAGTGGAATAAATTCAGTGTTTGTATTTCATTAAAATTATTTAATATTTGATGTATCGCATCTTTGTATAATTCACCGAACTCCAAGGATTTATTTTTTAAAATTACAAAAAATTTTTGGCTGTTTTGAGAAATAAAGTTTTTTTTGAAATCTGATCGATAAGAAAAAATAAGAACTCTTAATACATTTTCAATGACATAATTTGTTTCCAGATCTTCACTTAAGTTTTCTAATATATAAATAATATTAGTGTATATTAAACGTTTTATAACTGTAAACTTTTTGCAAATAGCTATCATTTGACATCTCTTATGGAATATTTTTGAATATTTTGCTTTGAAAAACATAAACTTTTTTATCATACACATTAAACTCCAAAATGCACAATTAGAGGTTTCATACGGCAAACAGGTAGATTCAAGTGCATTTATAAAATTTTCTAAAATAGTAAAATGTAAATTTTGTGTTTTCTGATCGCAGTCAGTTATAAGTGGATGAGTCCGATAAATGAACCTGGAAAACAATATGGAAATGTGCAATATTATGTGTATATGTTGTGTATGCTGTCCAGGTGTTTTTATTAAACTAAATCTTTTATCACTAATAATATCTTCTGTAATTTCAGACATATAAAATGAATTTTCGGGTATTAATTCTGCTGTTTCTGTGTCATTCGAAATAGAAATATATTTATCATAAGACTTAAGAAGAAATTTTTGCAATATGTAAAAATGATTTGTATGTTTAGTAATTATAGTTATGAATTCATCAGGCTCAATTTCATCCAAAAGCTCGAAATAATATCTACATATGAGTTCAACATAATTAAATACAATATCTAAATTAAATGAATATAGCAATGGATTTAAATCTTTAGAAATAATATCATTGAAATTTCCATTATCTACGTCATAATAGTTCAGTAAGCATTTTATAGATTTAAGACATTGCAAAATATGATATTTTGTTTCTTTATCGAATGGTTTAGTCTGTAGAAATGGTTGCATATTGTCAGCATAGAATGGTAATATTAGTGTAATAAGTTTCTCCTTAATTTCGACTGTTGTCTGTTTTAAAAGAGATTTATCATTCTCACATTTTATGGTATCATTGAGACTAGATCCTGATATAATAAAATAATACGTATGAAAAAGCAATATAAAAAAATTCATAAAAAATAAATTCTCGTTTGTTTTATACTTTTTAAAATTTTAGGTTTTAATTAATTCGGTCATTTAAATCATATTAAGATGTCATATATCAATATATTTCTAAATACAGTTTTATTATAATTAAAATGACTTAAAATTAAGGTTATAGTATCTAAAATTATATTTAATTAACAGGGTTTGTTTTCTATATAAGAACTTAAGATTAATGGAGAGGCACTTGCTAAAACGCAGATTAAGTTTGATTACCAGAAAAAATGTATATTAAAATCAATGGTGTGAGTTAAAAGTGATTTATCATGATTGAGGTATTCATAAGATAGATCATCGTGGATATACTTGACAAGATTGAGTATATAATAAAAAAATACATATTAAAAGAATAATAATTTATTCGTATGCAATTTGATAAATTAACAGATATATAATAACGGCACGAAGGAATCGAAATTTGGGTCGATACAAAGATAAGAACTGATATCATAGTAAGAAATAATAGACAAAATATATTTATTAACGATAAGAGGGAAAATGAAATTATTTTATTTAAAGTCGGTATAACGAGTCAAGATAATCGTCAAATTGTTGAAACGGAGAAGAAAAGAAAATATGACTTTTTAGCGAATGAATTAGGCTTGCTATACAAAGCAAAGACTAAAATAATACCTTATATTATGACATGGGACAGTATGGTAACAAAGTATCACAGAAATTATCTTACAGAATTAAATATAGCTTCTACGATAGAGGCATACATCCAATCGAAGTCATTAAAGAAGACTCTTGAAACTATATCACTTGAATACAAAAAAAGCATTGAGGATGACATGGATGTAATAGATCTAGTAGAAGATGCTGTGAAAAGATTTGGAGAAGCAAGTGTCACTGGATACCAACCGCAGGCCATAGAAAAGAAAGACAAAGAATAACAAAACTTTAGCCATTAAATAAAAAAGGTAATCAAATGAATATATCCTTTTAGTATAATCCACTCATCTATTATCTATCGGAACAATATAAATTATATATATATTGAATATTAAATTATTTATAAACAAGAATAAATTTAATTCAAAACCGTAATATTGATATTAATAATTTCTTTTTAAAAAACCCATGCTTGATAAAAAAATGGATGCTATGAAAATATCGCCAAAACATGATCTTAAAGATTTAAAAGATGCTAAAGAAAATGATCTTATTCGCACACGAGGATTCATATATAATCAACGTGTTAAAGGTAAACGATCCTTTATGATAATTCGTGATTCTGGGAACACTATTCAATGTATGTACTCCCTTAAACCACACCTAAATGAGGAAAAATATAAAATACTTACCCAGGTTCCACTTGAATCATTTATTGAGATTACTGGTGAGATATTAAAAACTTCAAAGCCCATCCTGGCATGCTCAATCAAGAATATTGAAATTGAGATATTAGATTATAAGGTAATCAATAAAATTCAATGTGAGCTGCCCTTCAGTATAAAGGATGCGTCGATGACTGAGGAGGCACGAGAAAATAATCCTGATGCACCAAAGGTCTCATATAATAAACAACTTGATTTTAAAATATTGGATCTCAGGACACCTCAGTCATATTCAATATTCAAGGTGGTGGATGGGACAATGTTCTTTTTCAGGGAATTTCTTAGAAATAAAGGATTCATGGAAATAAAAACCTCTAAGCTAATTGAGACAGCTTCTGAGGGTGGTGCCAATGTATTTGCAGTGGATTATTTCAAAGGGAAGGCTTATTTAGCCCAGAGCCCACAGCTTTATAAACAAATGGCTATAATTGGAGGTTTAAAACGTGTCTATGAAATAGGACATGTATATCGTGCTGAGGAATCAAATATAAACAGATATCTTTCAGAATTTACTGGGTTGGATTTAGAAATGGAAATAGATATTTCATATACAGAAGTAATACATCTAATATATTCCATGTTGATTTATATTTTTGATAATTTAAAAAAGGATTATTCTCAAGAGATCGAAAATATAAGAGCATTTAAACATTTCCAAGATCTGAGATATAATCCCGAACCGATTGTTTTGACACACAAGGAATGTGTAGAACTTCTTAGAAAAGCAGGCTTTGAGCAAGGAGAAATGGATGATTTTAACAGAGAAAATGAAAAAAGATTGGGAGAGATAATAGCTGAGAAATATGGTGTTGATATTTTTGTATGCAAAGAGTATCCAACAAATGTAAGGGCATTTTATACAAGTGCTATCCCTGAATCTCCACAATATTCCCGTTCCTATGATTTTATAATTCGAGGTGAAGAGATATTGTCTGGTGCCCAGCGTATTGATAATTACGACATACTTAAGGAGAGTGCAAAAAGGTGCGGTGTAAATGAGGAGTCTATACGTGGATACTTGGAATCTTTTAAATATGGGGCACCTCCTCATGGTGGATGTGGGATTGGAATGGAGCGTCTTTTAAAAGCTTTTTTTAATTTTAATGATATTAGATATTTTAATATGTTCCCAAGGGATCCAGGAAGATTGAATCCATAAGTTAACAATAATAAACCGTTTATTCAATAAGATTGATATATAAAGATCTATAATATTATATGAGATTCTGTTAAATAATACTTGATAGCCAGGCATCCTAAAATTATATATCAGAAATAACTTATAGAATAGAAGCTTATTTATAATTGAATAAGAAAGACATTGAATTATGTAAAACCAAAAGTTTTTATTAAATGATATGATGTTATTTAAATAAATATTTCGAAATTTAATAATTTTTTAAGTTTAATACAAAGGTTCTGCTTGTATTAATTTTCATTATCACTAATTATATCAATCGAGACAATCATGGTACTCCGTCTATCGGTGCTAGTTCAATATGCTTATAAGAAAGGGCATCTTTAACTATAGCCTCAAAACAAGATCTTCTACTAGCATATTATATCCATATTATTTAGATGAATTGATTAATACCTCTTTATTTTATTAATGGTAAAAATTTGTAAGTTTTAATATACTGTACGCCATATGTTTTTATAATACTATATTTTTCTGTTGTATTCATATGTCTCTTTTTTGATCTAACTCAAATTATTTTTTAAGTTGACAAACTGGCAACGAAAAAAACTAATAACTTTTAACAATTTCTAAAACTCACATTTTGAAGAAGAAAAGAAGAAATTGTTCAGGAGTATTTTAGAAAATAAACAGATAGATATTCGGCTTTGCATGCACATTTTTGATAAATCTTTATATCTAAAGAATTTATGCTTAAATAACGCTAATTAAAACGCATTAGACTAAAATTTTAAAGTATAATCAATCATTTTATATAAAATTATAATAAGATATAGTAATACAATTAAATACATATTTATTTTAAGTAAAAGAAATTTAGTATATAAAAATAAACGTGTGTATACTATATAAAATTAAACGTTTTATTGCATTTATTATTTCTATTATTAATAGAATATAATTATTATTGATTTATGTATAAAACTGAATTTTGTTGTCTATATAATAGAATTATGTTTATTATAGTAAAGCATAAAATTTATCTAAGATTGTCTGTAAAGGTTTTATCACACACAGAGATGAAAAGAGGTCTGCAAAGCATAGGGTTTAAGAGTAGATGCATGCTACATCGACTTTGGAAAAAATACAAAAATAATTCATCAAGAAAAGCAACAAATTGAAAAGTTAAGGAAAATAAAACAAACTTCTGTGTAAATTGAAACTATTATAATA
>SBIQ01000276.1:0-10156 GCA_014805555.1 Astathelohania contejeani | reverse complement strand
GAGCCAAGATAATCTCCAAATTGTTGAAACGGAAAAGAAGAGGAAATACGACCTTTTGGCGAACGAATTAGGCTTGCTATACAAAGCAAAAACTAAAATAATACCTTATGTTATGACATGGGATGGTATGGTATGGTAACCAAGTACCACAGGAATTATCTAAAAGAATTAAATATAACCCCTACGATAGAAACATATAGACGGTATTAAAGAAGATAATCGGAACCATATTATTTCAGCACAAAAGAAACATTGATGATGGGATGGACGTTTAATATAAAATTGAGGATGCTGTGAAAAGATTCGGAGAAGCAAGTGCCACTGGATGCCAACCGCAGGCCATCGAAAAGAAAGATAAAGAATAATATATAGCATTAACCCTTGAATAAATTTATGATATTATATATTGCTGACCTTATCATCGCGGCATTGCACTTTTATTCTTACAAGATATTTATTATCTATATAGCCTCGCTATATGTTGTAATTGTAGGTATAATATATCCTATTTTATTTTACTTATCTATTCAATTACATTTAAATCTATTATTTCACTATAAAACTTTCACTGCTTACAATTAGGAGTGAAATAAAATAATAAATTTTTATTAATATACCTCATATGTGCTTATTTCATTAAATATGGCATGTACCATTCCTAAACTTATTAAACCGATTCACTACTTGTTTAAATTTAGCAGTTTTCATAAATAGAACACAATCAGGTTATAAACAAAAAAGCTCAGCCACAAAAAGATATTAACAAACAATAAAACCATGGGTCTTTGAAAATATTTCTTTCAAAGTTATTATATCTTCATGTTTATGAAATTTAATTTATGCATTTTTATCGAATAACAAATCTATAAACTATACTCAATTTTATCTAAAAGTAAAAAAAAATTTAAAATTGCAAAAAAAAAGAAATAATTAAAACACACTAAAATATATACAAAGTTTTAGTATTTAATTTGTATATTTTTAATGACGATTTTTACTAAATAATAGCAAATTTTTATAAAAACTTATAATTGATGCTACAATGATAAAAATGCATGATTATATTATACAAAATAGAAAAGGGTGTATTTTAGTTATGAAGTTAATGAACTTTTGATTAATTATATGAATAAATAGAAGATGTGATTATTATAATAAGAAGTTAACAAAAATTTATAATATAAACTGAAAGAATGAACAAAATAAATCATAAAAACATAAAAATCTTTTATTTAATAAAAAGCGATGTTTTGATGTGATTAGTTTTTTTATTTTTTGCGGTAATCGACCATATAACTTGCATTTATAAATTCATTATTTCCTCTTTGGTCATACCTTTTTTTATTATTTCTTAAGTCTATTAAAATATGGTTTCAAAGTTCAATACAGATAATTGAAATATTTTATTAATTAAAATATAAAGTTAAGTATTGCGGCATTACTCTTATTTGTGCTAATCACGATAATAATTTGTGTACAATCTCAATTGTTTTGTACACCTCTTTATACCTACTCCCGTATTATATTTTTTATTTTTTACCTTATTGAAAAAACTTTAAAAATAAATGTATTTAAATATAGCTGACACTGTAATAGCAATCCTTCCCATATTTAGAAAAATTTTGTTGGGTGATTTATTATTTGTGCAATATTGCTCACAATTATTATGACTATTAAAATCCTCTAATTCATCTTTATTACTGCCATCATTCAATACGTTATAATTAAAATATGAATCCTCGCCATTAGAAATATCAATATTATCTGATTTAACATCTTTATCTAATATCGAACTGGCATAAGATGTATCATTTTTTATTATCTCATCAATTCCATCCCCATCGGTACTTATACTAGGATCGTTATCAATAGATTGTAAATCAGTATTTTTATTTGTATTTATTTTCTCTTTTATATTTTCGTGCATAGTAATAGTAGATGGTTCATTTATATCAGGATTATTATCGACAATATCCAATTCAGTATTTTGTGTGGGGAAAATTATATCATGTAAGTTATTTTCGGATGGTCTTGTATTATGTAGTTCATCATTTTTTTTTATAGGTATATCATTTTCATTACTCATCTCATCATTGCTCGTTCTATCACTGCTTTCATTTGATTCCATTGATTGATTTAATTCCTCATTTGTAAGACCCAATAAATCTTGATTTCCATCATAATCTCCAAATATATTCCGTAATATATCAAATAATTTTTCGCTCATAGAGTCCGAGCATTCAAAATATTTATACAACGATTGATAAAAGTTATTAAATGTCTTTAATTGAGGTATTGTTTTCATATTTATGAGCGTATATTCAATAAAACTAATGTTTCCTTTCAATATATTTATATTATTCAGTATATTATTGAAATCATTAACATTATTTCTAAAAGACGTTTCTATAGCATCTAAATAATGCATTTTATAAACCATGTTACCTCTAAATAAGTTCATAATATCGTTTCTCCCTATTTCAAGAAGTGAAAAAATACATAACTTATATGAAAATTCAAATTTTTTGACAACTTTAATTTCATGAAAAATATTATTTAATATTTTTAAATCTTCGTTTTCAGTATTATTCACTTTGCAATTATTTAAAACACAGAAATTGATAATTGTTTTTTTATTTTTTATATTATTTAATAGCATTTTTATAATTTCATTTACGAATATAGATATTTTGTCATTAAATGTGAATTCATGTATTATTGTTTCTTTGTGCCTATCTTCACTATTAATAACAAATCTTCTTATTTCGCTAACAAAGTTTAAGCTATCAGCCTTGGAAAACAATAAATGGTTATGCTTTAATACCTCTTCAGGGTTCTTAATATCATTTTTTATTTCTTCCAAAATATGTACGGTAATCAATATTGCTATTTGAGTAATATCAGTAATCTTATTAGAATCTAAAAGATATATTTTATTTTTCGAATATAAATTGAATAATTGAATAATAAAATATGAAATAAGTAAAACCTTATTTTCATCAATATAACTCCATTCATTATTAATTTTTGAATCAACAATAGTAACAATAGTTAATATATAATCGGGGTTCATGCTCGAAAAGTAGTATTTCATAATTCTATAATACATTACGATGCGAAATCTTCTAAAATTATTCTCGATTTTATTTCTTATAAAAAAATTTTCATTGCGTTGAATTTTGAATAAGTCAATGATACTTTTACTGTCATAAATTTTTTCTGCACAATTAGAATTGCTTAAAATCTCTTTCGTTTCATTTAATTTGTTAAGAATATAGCTTTCTTCCTTTTCATCGCCTGCTTTTCCTGAAAAAAATGAATATTCTATTATATTAATATCATGTAGAGCGATTAATGGTCGAATGGCTATGCATGTTCTACAGAAAAGCATAAGCATTGTCAAATATTTTGAAATTATAATTTTTTTTTTACTTGTCTTCATGAATTAGGGGATTTATTTTTATATTAAAAAATTTTGATGCTATCTTATTTATGGTACAAATTGTGATAAGATTAATTAAAAATAAATAAATTTACAAATAAATGAATTAACGACTTTTTATTAATGATTGTTATATAATTATTAAAATTTTATAGTTTTTTACACCTGTCTATAACTTAAAGTCATTTTTGAAATCATCTCTAGCTTTTCCATTGTTTTCTTTGCAACAATATATGATTTTCATACACTCTTAATGCTTCTTCTATGAGCATAAGAAATATCATTAAACATTTATATAAAAAAGTTATTAATCAAATATAAGCTACTCTTGTATTTGAATGAAACACAGAAACATTAATACATGATCCAAAGCAATTTATTTTTATATCCACGATAAAGATTTTTTTTTGGAGGGTTGGTGCTTTATAATGCCAGCATTGCGGTAAAGCCAAAAAGTCGATCCACCATCTGGCAACAGCTTGTGATCGAATGCTGGGACATGACTATACGCGAAGGCAGAATGGGGTAATTAATTATATTCACCTTCTACTTGCGAATAAGTACGTCTTTAAAAAATCAAAAAAACTACGAACTCATTTAGTCCAGGAGGTCATGGAAAATGAAAGAGCCGAAATTCGGGTCGATATAAGGATAAGGACTGATATCCTAATAAAAAATAATAGACCAGATATATTTATTTACGATAAGAAGGAGAATGAAATTATATTAGTTTAAGTCGGTATAACGAGCCAAGATAATCTCCAAATTGTTGAAACGGAGAAAAAGAGGAAATACGACCTTTTGGCGAACGAATTAGGCTTGCTATACAAAGCAAAAACTAAAATAATACCTTATGTTATGACATGGGATGGTGTGGTGTGGTAACCAAGTACCACAGGAATTATCTAAAAGAATTAAATATAATCCCTACGATAGAGGCATACATCCAATCAACGGTACTGAAGAAAACGCTCGCAACCATATCACTTGAGTACAGAAGAAGCATTGAGGATAACATAGACGTAAGAAACCGAGTAGAAGATGCTGTGAAAAGATTCGGAGAAGCAAGTGCCACTGGATGCCAGCCGCAGTCTATAGATAAGAAAGATAAAGAATAACACAACACTAATTCTTAAATAAAAAGAATACTTTTTATTCAGTAACATCTTTAACATTAAAACTGTATTATTGTACTAGCAATAATACAGTTTTAATAGGCAAAGCAAAACATAATTTTATATAGATATAAATTTTAGTAATTATATATAAGCCTTTGATACAAGGCACATACACTTTCACAGGTATTCATTTAATTATTCACATAAGATTTTATTAAGATTGTAGTATAGTAGCTACTATTATTCTATTTTATAATTCTTGAATACGAATAAAATAGTATATACAATTGAATCGATAAATAAAAAACGTTCTACTATCCTTATTTTTAAAGAAACTATTTTTATACAACAAAAAAGATATAAGCGTTTAGTTTTAGCATTCATTTTTACACTTTACTGTGATTGCAATTTTTTAATGCTGATTAATTACAGGTGCTTGCTACTAAAATTCAATTTTACTTAATAAACTTAAATTATGCATCAATGAATGAATACTATGTTTTACATTAATTTGAATAATTATATGTTTATAATTATGAAAACATGATGTATAATATTTTTTTATTAATAGCAGTTTCCAAATAAACATTTGAAAATTTTTTTATACCATCTTTTCTCTTTTCCTTTTTTATATGACATATTCATCATTTCTAATTTTTTGATAAGTGTATTTACTTTTTTGTTAAGAATTCTCATATCATTATCAATAATATGAAGCTTTTCGAGCACATTGATATTATCTCTAACTGATTCCCTATCTGTATATTTCATTGTATATGCTGATATTTTAATTTCATTTCTCCAATATTTTTTATATAATTGTTTAAGAAATATAAAATTTGTTTCTTCGTGGTTCTTTCTAATATCAATGCTCGATATTGAACCAGAAAACCCAAGGATGTGTGAATAACTGACTATACGCTCAGCCCGATAGTATAAATTTTTTTCACGTATCAATTTTGTGACTTCACCTAAAATATTTCCAGCGATTGATTCTAATATTATAAAATATACAATTGAATCAGAAAGATCAGATGATAGATTTTTTATTCTAATATCACTGTAGTTTTTATTAGCACGGGCATGTTTTATAGTGTTATTTATCCAGTCTATAATATATGATTTTGTTAAATAGTCTATTGCATTCGTTTCACTATTTGGATAAAAAGTTAATTTTTTCAGATCGACATTTTTGCTTATTTCGTTATCGACATATTCTTTTTTCTTCTTTTTATACTCATCGAAATTGTTTTCAATGATAGTATATTTGATTGTTGGTCTTGAAATATCATCGTGTTCCAAATCTACATTTGATTTAGTTGAAGATATATCTAAATTGTTTTTTAAGTATTGATATTCTTCCTTTTCTAATATTAATTTCGTTAATTGAAATAATAATCCCAATATGGAAGATTGCTTTCCGTTTACAATATCTTCGGCACCAATATTAATTAAAGAAATGTTTATTTTTTTTGCAGCACATAATATTTCTTCTAGAAAAATTCTTGTTTTTATGAATTTAAACTCGTGTCTTTTATCTATTTTATTTTTTATTTCAAGTGAATTAGGTAGTATTATGTTAATGAGATGTGCAAATATAATACCATTTGATAGTTTTTTGAAAAAGCACGTTTCTTGATCATATTGAAAGACCGATGGCAATATACTTTTAAGTAGGTATGCCATTGATTTGATTTCATACTTAATTTCATCTTCTTTTACGATTTTTTTTAGCTTTGGAAATTCCTTAACTAGAATCATATATAAATACAGAAGTTTTGTGTATTTATGTTTCAAGAAGTTCTAGATCGACAAAAGACTATAATTTAAATATTTTTGATTACCATATAAGGTAACTATAAAATTATATCGTTCTATAGAATATTTTATAGTTTTTAGTAAAATCTATAAATAATATTTGTATAGAAATTATTATTTAATAATCGATAACTTTTCGTTTAAATGATTTTAAACTAGACAAACAATGACAAGTGGTTTTTTATGTCAGGCGCTTGCTGCTATACAAATGCAAATTTTAAATTTAAATCCAAACTGTTTTTACATATGTATGTTTTTTAAATGCCCAACCTAATTATTTTCATTTTTACTCAGAAGTGTAAGTTTGATAGGCTAATTAAAAACATTAAATACTGCACATACATTGTATTTGGCTAATGACTTATTAACTAATTCAAAGTTTAATATAAAAATATTGATGTATGTGTCGAGTAAAGAAGTCAGATTTAAAGAAACAAAAGAATATAGTAAAAAGACACGCGTCAGATTAAATTAGGGAAACGCAAAAGCGTTCCGCTTATAATTGATATGTTTGCAAAAGAAGAAAATCAAATAAGTCAGCTACACTGCTCCATATTAACAGTTATGAGTGAAGTATAATGACAGAAGTATATTATTTTAATCCTAAAATATCTAGCTACAAGCATATTGATTTGTTTGCAGTATCGATCCTGCTACAATAGATGATATTATAAGTATTTAATGTGAAAAGATTGTCTCTTTTGAGGCAATCGCTGCACTAGGTCAAGCACCCACAGCTTACACCATATATAAAAGGGGCTTATGAAGTATAACCAAGGTGTCATAAATTGTAAAAGATTTTGGTTAAAAATAGAAATAATATAAACAGCTAGCCATGCTCAATCTATCTTTTAACAAAGAGCACTGACACTTGTTTAAGTCAACGTGGATCAACGTGAAGAAAGCTTTTAATTTCATCGGCCACAAGTACTTGGTAGAGTGTATATCCAAATTAGGTTTTCCTAAATAGATAACGTGCTTTGTTAAAGAGATAATATTTACGTGAAGCTTAGATGTAAGAGCTGGATCAGAAAGGATAGTCAATTAAAGGGTGAATAAAGGGATACTTATAAGTGATAGCCTTAGCCCTCTTCTCTTCGTCCTGTTTATCGATCCTTTTAGCCGAAGGCTTAATGAAGGATACTCAAAGGTGTCAATACATGCGAAAGAAATTTTGCATGCTACTAATCACCTATTATTTATTGATGATCTCAAACTCTTAGCAACTAACAGCACGGTAATGAGGAATATGGTGAAAGAAACTGAGTCTTTCTTCAAGGCCATGGGGCTAGAGATTAACCGAAAGAAATTGGACACGAATGACACTCAGTGCGAAAACACTGCTACTCTCCTTGATGGTACTGGAGTATATAAGTACCTAGGTATAATAGAGGATCATAGTAGCAATATTATGCGAGAATAATTCGAGAAGGTAAGACGTGAGCTACTGGCAAGAGTGAATAGGCTGTGCGAATCTAATCTCAACTCAAAAAATTTATTTAAAGCAATAAACGAGCATGCCATTTCTCTTGTCAATTATCACATTGGACTACAACACCTTGAACCTGCTGACTTCTTAAAGCTTGATCATAAAATACACCAAGCTCTCATTAAACATAAGGTACACTCAAAGCCTGGGTGTAAAGAGAGATTATATCTTCCCCGAACAGAAATGGGAAGAGGTCTCCATTCTGTGGAGATGAAAAGTGAGTTTATGCTTCTTCAATTACTAGATACACTGAAAAAATATAAAAATATTTCATCAAGACGAGCAGCGATCTTGAAAGTTGAAGAGCAAAACAAAACTCACCTCTCTCTTATATACCGATACCTCAGGTCAAAGTACTCACTGACATACGTTTCTGCCAAGAGTCTCTTAAATGCTCAGCGTAAGCTCCTTTATGACGAAATCAATAAGAAAAAATTTCATGAAAAGTTATATAGGGCTCGCTCAAATGAGCTTGTTAGTTTAAAAAACTTTTCTACTTGGATGGAATATTGGTATATCGATCTCGTGCTGAAGCAATTTATTGTTATATCAAAGATAGAAACGTTTTTTGGAGAGACGATGCTTTACAATGCCAGCATTGTGGTATAGCCAAAAAGCCAATCGACTATCTGGCAACAAGCTGTGATCGAATGCTTAGCCATAACTATACGCAAAGGCATAATGAGGTACTTAGGTATATTCATCTTCTACTTGCGAATAAGTACGGCTTAAAAAAAATAAAAAAACTACGATCGCATTCAGTCCAGGAGGTCATGGAAAATGAAAGAGCCAAAATTAGGGTTGATACAAGGATAAGGAATGATATCCTAGTAAAAAACAATAGACCTGATATTTTTATTTACCATAAGAGGGAAAATGAAATTATATTAGTTGAAGTTGGTATGAGAAGCCAAGATAATTTCCAAATCGTTGAAACAGAGAAGAAGAGGAAATACGACCTTTTGGCGAAGGAGTTAGGCTTGCTATACAAAGCAAAGACCAAAATAATAACTTATGTTATGAAATGGGATAATGTGGTAACCAAATATCACAGAAATTATCTTAAAAAATTAAATTTATACTCTACGATAGAAGCATACTTCCAATTGATGGTACTGAAGAAAACGCTTGAAACCATATTACTCGAGTACAGAAAAAGCATTGAGGATGACATAAACGCAAGAGATCGAGTAGAATAGGCTGTGAAAAGATTTAGAGAAGCGAGTGCCACTGGATGTCAACCCCTAACCATATAAAGACATAGAATAACACAACACTTACTCTTTAAATAAAAAGTAACAACGACTATATTTAACAATTTAAATAGACGTATGTTTATATAGTGTCTAATTTATTTAATCGGTAAGATAATATTGCTATTACGATTTTGATGATAAAATCATTGATTTTTGTATTTGATATCAATTTATTTATTTATTTTATAAAATTAACTTTACTATAATATTGTATATGTTTTAGTTAATACACTATATGCTGATTACATTGATTTTGCGCTAGTCACAATGATTGCACAAACTATTTGTTTGTTTCATCAATCTTGACAACTAAAAAGAGTAAACAAATCTGAAGACTCGGGTTTATAAAAAAAAAGAATATCAAAAGAATAATAAACTATAAAAGGTTATATTGTTAAAATTATCATTATTTATATCTGATTTTGAACTATAATATAATATCCTTTTTAAAATGTATATTCCTGTTATAAACATTTTTTTATTTCTTAATTTCAAAATATACTTGATTCGATTAATTCATGAGCTTATTATTTGCAGTTGTATTATAAAATTCTCATTTCAAAAGCGGATAAATAAGTTTTATTCATTTTCATGAATGAATATAATATACAGCAATTGTTATATTATTTAAGCTGAGATTCAAATTGTATATCAGATTCTAACATTGTAAAATTTTCTAAATTCTTTTTTAACTTTGATATCATTATTGATTAGTAAACTAATATTAAGTTACTAATTAATGCCCCTGCATGAAAACAAAATGCGAAATTTCATATTTTACATTATTATCCATTGCATTATTATCACGCGTATTTTATATCTTAATAGCAAAATATTCTTCAAAAATTTGTATCTTATTCGATAAATCAATATTTATTATAGCAAATCCTGTTGAAACTCCATTTGATTATTTACTAAGATGGGATGCAATCTTTTTTAATGAGATTGCTACAAATGGATATATAGCAGAGCATACAATGGCTTTCTTTCCACTATTTCCCATGCTTGTAAATATAACAAATAGGATTTTGAA
>SBIQ01000275.1:0-10232 GCA_014805555.1 Astathelohania contejeani | reverse complement strand
GTTTTTATTTGCTGGACATTATAATATGTTATACAAATAAAGACGAAAATAAATATAAGAAAATAGCTTCGATATTCGTTTGGATTTTTTTATTTTATCGGATGTGCTATCGACTGTTTTCTATTAATGAACCATCTATAATGTAAGTAATAATTAATTAGATCTAAATTTTCTTATGGATATTTACTATTAATAACTATGTTTTCTGTGATTTCTTTATCCATAGCAGATTTATATCATTACGGAAGTGGATTGAAAGATGTTAAAATGGAACATAAAGGGTTTTTTATAGACTAAGATATTAAATAAAGGTGTATATTATATAAATATGGTATTGTTTTTTTATTACGACATAAATACACAATCAATACCTTTTTATTTAAAATATCTTCTGATAATCATGTAAGATTTTGCAATATGGCGAAATATTATAAATTTTTAATTGCTAAGATGAAATAACTATTATAAAAGATGAATTGATTACAAAATATACTGGTTTTTAATTAGTTTGTTCTGAATTACGTTAAAGTAGAAGAAAAACTTATTGATATTTTTAGGTATCATAAGTTAAAAATAAGTGTTCATCTGAAATATAAATATGTTCATTTATGTCTGTGCTTTTTAGATAGCAATCCAAAAATTGTTTTAGAAGACATGGTTTTAGAAATAGTTAAAAAGCATCGAATTTTACAGATTTATATGTAAACTTTGCTAAATTGACAACTTATAATAAACATCTTGTGCTTTATATATACTGAAGAGGCACATCTTGAAAGAACGAAATGATATATTAATATAAAGATAAATATAACGATAAAATTCATATTTTAATAATACTCGAATAATTTGCAGAATCTTTCTAAAACCATATTATTTGGCATTTAAATTTATTAACACAATATAAAAAAATTAATTTTCATAGTTTTCATGAATTCTATTGATATATTTATTTCTTGAGTATTTTTAATAATAATTGATTGCTTGAATCATATTGTTAAATTTTTTCAAGTCAAGAAAATCAGTTTTTAACATATTTTTTTGCGGCCTGTATAACCTTTATATTCGTCTGTAAATATTGTAAAATTTTTATTAACGTTGTTTTAAATGATACTTCAAAAATAGTTAATACTTTCTTTTCAGTAAATTTAAAAAATCTACCTTACGACACATACTTATAGTCGATAAAATTCAACTACGATTTATTCTCCGTCTTGTTACGGCTGTTTAATTAATTTTAATTACTCATTTCATACAACTTATTTTTATATAATAATGTTTGATTCTTTTTTACTAAAGTCAACATCGTGCAATTTAATTGATATATTACTTTAACTGTGGTATGATGCTCTTTATGCCCATATTTATTGTCCATTCAAAAACAATTAAAATTTTTGCTATCAAGAACGCAAAAAATCAAAAAATAGTATATACTTTCATATGAAAATTATTTTATTACAAATATATATTATACACCCATTTTGAACAGCTTTTTCTTTTAATAAAATCATGCTTTTTTACAAATCATATTTTGTTTAATAAATTTGTTTAATAAAGATTTTTTCTAAGAAATACAAAAAATAAACAGTGAATATTAAGTCATTCATATATTTTTACGTATAACATATACATTTATTTTTAAGAAAGAAGCGGAGTTTTAATGAGGATGTATATCATGTCAATGCCTAGATAAAAAAATAGCTATTAGCAAGTGCTTTACTCAAATTTCAGTAGGGCTACTTGTATAATTCGGATACATGACACCATATGAATATTAACTTCAGTGTGCTAGAACCATGGCTTTATATTAAAAATATAAAATGCAACTACTTTGCATGCTTGCAAAGTCAATAGATTCTAATGAACAATATTATGAGTATTTATGAAAAATGATTATATTAATTAAAGCAACAATTGCATCGTATTAAATATCATATTCAAATATATACATATTATATCAAGTAAAAATTAAATCAAAAGGCTCATTTTTATATAAAGATTTATTTGGATGAATGCAGGCATTAGGAAAAAGAAATTTAATAAAAATATTGATCAAAATGTATTGCAAACAAGAAATAGGGTGTTTTCGTTGTATTTGTAATATTAAATTAACCCATTTATTTTTTAAATAAAAATATGATTTTTTGGTATCAATTTGCTTATTATTCAAGGTAAAATATCTGATCAAAATATTTGTTTGTAATATTGATTTATAGCTTTATATACAAAATTTAAGGTTTCATGCTTGTCGCGATCTTACTTATCACCAAAAAATATAAAACGAAACATATTAATCAATGCGATTATATATCATACTATATAAGATCATATGCATGTGTCTATAAATGAAAACCTAAAAAATCCTTATAAAAATAGAACGCATAGTAGAAAGTGTGAGCCTTAATTTAAATTGCAACAAAGTTTCATCTGATTGAATTCAGCAATTTTACTGTATGATTCTTTGAAATGATAAGTTACAAAGTATACCACCATACTTTAAAAGTGGCCTAAAAGCGCATTAAAAGTAGTATTCATTTAATTATAAAAATTTTTGTGAGGTTAATAAGAAAAAGTAAAAGTCGTGCTATCTATTAAAATGGACGCTTTGGAGAATATCTTCCTACAATCAATAACAAGAAAAATCATAAATATTTACTATTTATGTCTATATTTAGAAAAACAAGTGCATAGTAAAATTCAAAAACTTTATTCTAAGCAAAATAAAAATATTTTTTAATATATTTCAAAGGGCGCGTAAGGCCCAAAAAATCGATGATGAAAAAAATTATCGACCTATGATGACCGAATTATAAGAAAATATTTATTTGCAAATCTTTGAAGTCATGTGTGAAATCGCCCGGATTCTTCAAATAGTACAGTGTTGCTATATAAAAGCTTCATTTAAGCCTAAGTCTTCATCAAATAAAAAGCGATGTATTGAAAATGAAAATTATAATTAAATAACATAATTTAGTTATTAACAAAATATAAAAATACAAACAAATTACTATGTGTTATATAAAATAAGTTGTGCATATCATTGGTTGGTATATTTTAGATTAAAAAACTATATGATGTAATTGAGCAATGATTTAAACAAAATAGTTTGTATGTATATAAAATTTAGATATACATAACACGCAAAGAATAGAAGTGTGAAAATCAATGTTTCAAATTGTATAGGTGTAAATTTTACCGGGATTAGTCTATCATGAGCTAATCAGAGCACAGAATGTATATGGCAGAGATAGGGAAGTAGTATAACAAAACATTGGAAATAGGAATAGCAAATAATAAACTAATATCATGTTTAATGTCATACAAACCCACGTAAAATAACTAATTTTCTGTTCATCAAGAATATAAAAATATCATAAGATGCTTTCTTATTTAAAAAGTGGATGATAAAAGATAACTTATTCAACTAAAGATAACGAACGTTAAGATTAAAGGAAATCAAGCACAGAGTCGAACTTTTAGCATATAACCAGCATGTATTACTTTTACAAGCTTACTAATAAATGTCTAACTTGGGTTACGTTATTAGAAATAGATTATAGAAATTTTCTGGCAGCGTCAGAAATTGATTATTTTAAAAAGGGATCAAGATGCAACAAAACAAGTCATTATTAATTATTCTTTAAATAAAAAAACAAACACACGTTGAAGTTAACGTAGATAAATACAATATGGAATAGTATATATTTTATTGGCCATGAATGTTTGATAGAGAACATATTGATATTTGATTTTCTTAAATAGATAACATGTTTTGTTAAAAAGGTAAAATATAAGTGAGCATAAATGTAAAAAATTAGTAAAGAGGGTTGTTAATGAAAGTTAAAGAGATATATTATTTATACAGACACTTTAGCCTATTTTTAGTATCAAGCATCAATCGATTTATCTGAAAGATTAATGAATGATACACAATGTCTACTAAACTTTATGGATACTACAGTTTATTTATTACCTGAATATTTTGGCAATTATAACATGACAATGGATAATTTAGCGAAAGTATCTGAATTTTTTTTAATATTTTGATCTGGAAATCAACTAATAAAAGTCGGCACTGATAAAATCGGTAAGAACACAAAATTATTCTCATTGATACTAGTGGCGTATGAAAATATGTATTCAATATAATAGTAATATTATATGAGAGTAATATAAAAAAGTTCGATGTGAGCACTTAGTAAGATGAGTAAACATTTTATAACAAATCTTAACTCAAAAAATCATTTAGAGCCATTATTAAACACGCTATTTCGCTCGTTATAAACTATATAGAACTATTATATTTGAAACTTACTTTTTGATGCTTAATTATTACAGCTACCAATATCTTGTTAATCATAAGGTACACTAGAAATCTGAAATAAAAGGTTGAATTTGCCTTTATATAAAAAATAAATAGAAACATCCTCACCGTATAAAAATGAAAAATAAATATATGATTTTATTGCCTGAAAAGCTATAAATAAACATAAAAATATTTTTTTAAGACAAATGGTATCTCAAAAGTCAAGAAACCAATCAGTATTTGTCTTACACACATTTCCAGTACTTCAATGCTAAATATTCTATCCAAGACATTTCTGCGAAAAGTCTGCTGAATTCCCAATCATTATACAATAAAATAAATAAAAAATTATTACATGAAAATCTGTGTCCATTATAATGAGCTTCTAAGTTCAAAAAACTTTTCTGTCTCAATGAAACATTGAAATAACGATATCAGTACTGGAACAATGTATTGTTATATATAAGGCAAAAATGTTTTGCAGAAAAATGATGGTTTGTTTGTTAGTACTGTAATAAAACCAAA
The DNA here is from genome assembly GCA_014805555.1 of Astathelohania contejeani. NCBI lineage: Eukaryota > Fungi > Microsporidia > Astathelohaniidae > Astathelohania > Astathelohania contejeani. Next base: position 5,404 of record SBIQ01000275.1, on the reverse strand, counting down.
AAAAAAAACTATCACTGACTTGTCAACAGCCACAATTAAATGCTTGATTATATTTATATTATAGGTGTAATAAGATTCTCGATTGTATTCATTTATTTTTAATAAACAAATGTGACTTAGCAAAGGAAATAATTCTTAAATTTTACTTAGTTCAATTGGTTATAAAAATGAAAAATTTGGGCTGATAATAGAACAATAACTGATATCTTAGTCAATTATAATAAAAATACATTTATATATGGTAAAAAAAGAATGACACCATTATAATTGTGGCTGTCATAAACGGTTAATATAATATTAACATTGAAAAACGAGAAAAAGCGAAAATATAAATTTTTAATTAATTAAGCCTGTTATGAAAAGCAAAGACCAAAACGATATTTATGCTGTAACATGGTATATAAGGTTACTACCTAGTTTCATGGAAGCTATTTAATAAATATAATTTTCACAATATAATTTTACATCCAATTGATAGTATAAAAAATCTCAAAATTATATCGTTCGAAATGACATTAAATTAGGACGAGAATTTACTAGTAGTTTTGGGTGTCAGAAGTTGCTAGACAAGTACAAACTTGGAATTTAAGTCCAAAACTGTCTATCTATGTGTGTGTTTTGTAGATGGCCAACTTACCAATTTTCTTCATTCCTCTTCAGAGGCGGAAGTTTTAGAGGTTTGTTTAAAAGCCATCAAGTTTCACACATATATGGCATTTGGTTAATGCTACCATTACCAAATTGACACCTCACGAAAACATCCTAAGCTTTATCTAAAGCAAAGAAGGCGCATCTGAAAAAACAATGAATATAAAAACAGACTGCGCCTAGATTAAACTAAGGCAACACGCAAACGTTCCGCTTATATTGAAATGTCTGCATTAGGGGGACTACGGGTAAGTCAGCTGCACGGCTCCATATGGACGCTTACGAGTGACACTAGGATGATATAAGTTCCCTGGTTTGATGCCAAAAGTACCGGGCTACAGGTACCTTGCCTTGCTTGCAAGGTCGATCCGGCACCGATAGACAATATTGGTTTCGACTAACAGCGGTATGAGTATCTAAGGGGAAAAGATTGTCTCAATTGAGGCAGTTGCTGCACTGGGTCAAGTATTTTATTCCATATATAAAAAAGCCTTTAGAATAAGCCAAGAAAGCATAAATCGTGAAAGATTCGTTTAAATAAAGGAAATTTTCTTTTAAAAAAATTATATCATTCTAGTGTATAAAGCATCAAGAATGGAATTAAAAAGATAGTGTAGAATAGGCTGAAAAATATTTAAATAAGAAAATGCCACTGATGCCAATCGCAAGTATTAGAAAAAGACAGAAATAATATATATAAGCACTAACCCTTCGATTTAAAAATAAATGCTTGCGTATCTAAAATTTTGTTTATCAAAATTGTTTTCATAAACAAGCAAATTTAGCGCTTTAGCGCGACTGTTATTCCAAACATTTAAAAATTGAAAAAAACATATGAAAAATTTGATATTTTTTTACTGAATTCTGAAACACCCAAGCCTAGATGTTATATAAAACCATTTTAGCCATTTGCAAAATACACACAAAAATTATAACCTTTATGCTATAAACAAATACATCTTCGGCATCTTTCACTGCCTAAAGCTACCAATAGTTCTCGTTCTGATTTGACATGATTTTGAATACTTCATTCTTATTATACTACATATCAAATAAAAGCATCGAATCCTTTAAAATATTTTTTTTTATAATTTAATTTTATTTAACCCCAATGCAACAGCAAAAACAAATGAAATATTATGTACTTGTTAAGGATCTTCCTATCCAAGTTCAACGAGAAAATATCGAAGCAGCAGCATCAGTAGCATCTATAATAAGAACATGCCTTGGCCCTAGAGCTATGCAAAAAATGGTGATTACACGAATTGGATCACTTGAGCTTACTAATGATGGAAATTCAATTTTGCGAGAGATCGATGCCACGCATCCTGCAGCCAAATTCCTTATTGAACTTGCAAGAACACAAGATGATAATGTGGGAGATGGAACTACCACGGTGATTATCTTAGCAGCAGAACTTTTGCAAAATCTTTTTTCACTTCTTACTGAAAAAATACACCCTGTTCTAATTTGCAATTCTCTTCAAAAGATACTTGAAAAAAGCTTAGCATTTTACGAAGATATAGCTGTAGATATAGGTCATGATGCTACTGGTGAGGAAGGGATTGATAAGACACGTCTTCAGATCATCAATGGGAGCATAGGAACAAAGCTATGCACAATGCTTGGTGTTGATATAGCAAGCCTTGCATTAAAAGCAGTAAAGATTGTTTACGATGAAGAGAAGGGAATAAAAAGATGTGATCTTACATCATACGCACGTGTAGAGAAAATAATAGGAGGAGAATTTAAAGAGTGTCAGGTTCTTAATGGAATAATTTTAAACAAAAATATTATTCATGCACAAATGAGAAAAAGAATTCAAAATCCAAGAATAGTAATTATGGATTGCCCATTTGAATATAAAAAAGGAGAAAGCCAAACAAACTTTGAATTCTATGGAGAGAATGATTTTTCTAAGGCATTAGCCATCGAGGAAGAACAGGTTAAAGCACAATGCGAATATGTTATAGCTTTAAAACCTGATATTGTCGTTACAGAGAAGGGCATCAGTGACTTAGCAATGTCTATCTTTCACTCCAATAACATCACAGCTTTACGTAGGTTGAAAAAAACTGAAACTTCTCGTCTCAGTAAAGCATGCGGTGCAAAGGTGGTGAGTAGGGCAGAAGATCTTGAGGAAAAACATGTAGGTAAAGGTTGTGGATTATTTGAGTATGTAAAATTGGGTGATGAATATTACTGTAAATTTGTAGAATGTGATAATCCGAAGGCATGTAGTATTGTTCTAAGAGGACCTTCTAGAGATATTTTAAATGAACTTGAAAGAAACTTTTATGATGCTGTTAAAGTGGCCAAGAATATTTTTATTACTCCTAAACTTTGCCCTGGAGGTGGAGCTACAGAAATGGCTCTTTCGAAATATTTAAGCAAATGTACTTTTGGATCGGATGTAGAAAAAAAGGTAACAGAATGTGTATCTGAATCTCTTAAAATTATCCCTTCAGTACTGGCTGCAAACAGTGGAATGGTCAATCCTTTAAATGTAATTGCACAGTTGGAAAAGAAGGAAGATTCATACTGGGGTGTCAACGGAGAAACTGGTGAAATTGCGGATACCAGGTCTATTATAATGGAACCTCTATCTGTTAAAACACAAGCACTTAAATCTGCAATTGAGGCAGCTTCATTGCTGATACGAGTTGATGGAATAATTCAAGGAAGTAAGGTTAAAAATTAAATTATTAATTAAACACTATTTTAATTTAATTATATGCATAGATGTTTAAAAAATCCGGCTTTAAGTGAAAAACAAAATGTCTTAAAAACAAAGCACGTAGCAGAAGGGTTTGGGTCTGCGATAGCAGTCATCGAAACAGTTTCCTCTGATAAGCCCAACTATATCTACGCATGATCATATTGCGATCTATTTTTCTCAATATATTCTGCACTCGAGGAGTGACATAGGGACCTTTCTTAGAATCAATATGGACTCGGTTATGTATAATGTCTTATGATGATTGGAAGAAGAATCGTGATTTCCATTGTGAATAATTCTTCTATAAGGAGGAGTTCAAAAGACGGGCTCATATAATTAAAAGAGACTTTCTTGAAAGTAATCTTTTTCAAACCAAAAAAAAAGATTAAATTTTTAAATTTTTACTATCTACTTTAGCAAACAAAGCTGCAAGTGTAGAACAGGAATTTCAATTCATATTTAATAAAAAAAATAATATTCAACATAATTAAATTTCAAAGGACAAGTGAGGTGCCGGAAATTAATGTTAATAATAAATTACTTTTTTCTTTGAACTAAAATGCAGAAAAATACATGGTTATTAAGCCCACCTAAATCACGTATGAAGTTGCTAGGATTCTACAAATAATGCAGTATGTTACCAGTAAGTTTTACTTAAACCTATGCTTTCATCAAATTTGAAGCAGAGTATTAAAAAAAATTTCTGCTCATAATAACATAATTGAATTAATGAAAAAAGCAAAAGACAGAAGCAGCTATTGGCATTGAAATTAAAGCAGCAGAACGAATAATGAAAAGGTAAACCTTACCTTTAAAAAACCGCATGATGTAGCAATGATTTCATTAAAAGAATCTGCTCGTATATGCTAGGAGAAGCCTGAAATGAATATTAAACGCAAAGAGCGTAGACATAAAAATAATGCTTTAAATTGTATAGAAGTGAATTCTACCAGAAGTGTCTGATGTGGTTGGACCAGAACACGGGTTTATATGGGTAAGATAAGGGTGTATTAGTCTGAAATATAAGAAATCACAAACAAGACCAGTAATAGATATGATGAGTATCCATTAAAATGCTTCCCCAAATCTGCTGAGTCGACCGTTATCTTTGTCTTCGAAAAAGGTCAAAATATTATTGCCTACCGAATTTAAAAGCTGTTAGAATAGGTAGCATTTCGATTTCTTTAATAATCATATATCCTCAGAACATGAGCATCTTTGTGATATAATAAAGGTATGTGCTCAGAAAAATGGGCACGAACCGAGTGGTATTACCAGTGTATATTACATCTAAAGACAGTCCAAGTAAATAATCAGATTTCAAGCTTATGACATGTATGTCTAATATTTACAAGCTTATAAGTACATGTATAGTTCAGTTTATACAATTAAAAGTTGAGCGTAGAGGTTTGCTGGTTTTAACCAGTTGGGTACTGTAAGGAGAGCCCAAGGTGCAAAAGAGCAGGCCATGTTCAATCTATCTTTAAATAAGAAGCACGTACACTTTTCAAAGTCAACGTGGATCGACGTAAAGAAAGCTTTTGATTTTATCGACAATGAGTACCTGGTAAAGTGTATATCTATATTGAGTTTCGCAAATTAATAATGTGCTTCGCTAGAGAGATAACATCTAAGTGGAGCTTGAATGTAAGAGCTGGACCAGTGGGGATAGTCAATAAAAGGGTGAAGAAAGGGGTACTTCAAGGTAATAGCCTTAGCCCTCTTCTCTTCGTCCTGTGTATCGATCCTTTGAGCCAAAGGCTTAATGAAAGATACCCAAAGGTGTAAATACATGCGGAAAAATTTTTGCATGCTACTAATCACCTATTATTTATTGATGATCTCAAACTCTTGGCAACTAATAGCACGGTAATGTGCAATATGGTGAAAGAAACTGAGTCTTTCTTCAAGGCCATAGGGCTGGAGATTAACCGAGAGAAGTCGGCCACGAATGACTCTCAGTGCGAAAACACTGCTACTCTCCTTGATGGTAGTGGAGTATATAAATGCCTAGGTATAATAGAGAATCATAGTAGC
>SBIQ01000274.1:0-10276 GCA_014805555.1 Astathelohania contejeani | reverse complement strand
ATTCTCCTTCTTATCGTAAATAAATATATCTGGTCTATTATTTTTTATTAGGATATCAGTCCTTATCCTTGTATCGACCCGAATTTCGGCTCTTTCATTTTCCATGACCTCCTGGACTGAATGAGTTGGTAGTTTTTTTGATTTTTTAAAAGACGTACTTATTCGCAAGTAGAAGGTGAATACACCTAAGTACCTCATTATGCCTTCGCGTATAGTCATGTCACAGCATTCGATCACAACCTGTTGCCAGATGGTCGATCGACTTTTTGGCTTTACCACAATGCTGGCATTGTAAAGCATCGTCTTTCCAAAAAATTTTTCTATCTTGGATATAGCAATAAATTCCTTCAGCACGAAGGTCAATATTCCCATGTTTCATCTAAGTAGAAAAGTCTTTTAAACCAACAAGCTCATTTGAGCGGGCTCTATATAACTTTTCGTGAAATTTTTTCTTATTGATTTCGTCATAAAGGAGCTTACGCTTAGCATTCAAAAGACTCTTGGCAGAAACGTCTGTCAGTGAGTACATTGACCTGAGGTATTGATATATAAGAGAGAGGTGAGTCTTGTTTTGCTCTTCAACTTTCAAGATCGCTGCTCGTCTTAATGAAATGTTTTTATATTTTTTCAGCGTGTCCAGTAATTAAAAAAGCATTTACTCACTTTTTATCTCCACAGAATGAAGACCTCTTCCCATTTCTGTTCGGGGATAATCTACTATAATTTCATATTGTCATATTTAAAAAATTTTGTACAAGGTTTGGTCATACCATAGCTATCAGATAATTAAAAATAAAAACTTTAATGAAAAAAGAATGTTATTTATTGATCAATAAATTTATATAATTAAAATATAAACTGTTTATATATTTTTATTGCGATTCATTGATACGAATTTTTAAGTGTTCTAAAAATTTGTTGTGCATTAAGGCTATTATAAATTTAAATGTTTATATTCAATGATTTATAGCTCAATATAACTAATCTATGGTCACCTGTGCATCCTATTAACAATAAAAGAAAAATAATACATAATCATGCATTAGCATGTCGATGAATTAATGGATCAGTGATGTGAATTGATTAAACTAAAATGCAGAAGCTGGATAATACCATGTTATAATAAATTGAAAATATTATTAATTAAAGAATTAGTGTATTTTATTATCTTTTATGAACACATTGCAATTATCAGGCGATATTTTTGTAAACCTTTCTATCGCTTATTCGATTTTATTATTTATTTCCATAACTCCTCAATGCTTGGTCTAAACTCTATAAAAATTTTTTTAATAGAGTAGATCGAATATATATTTTTTTATTTAATGTGGTATCAAGCTCTTTTAAGTAACCTTTATAGAACTTTGTAATTATCCAATCTTATGCAAATAACATAAAATATAATTTAAGTTTTGATTTATATAGTAATCCGAGCTCATTAGCCAAAAGGTCATATTTTCTTGGATCGTTATGCTAACTTCAACTAAAATTATATAATTTAAAATTTTATTCTGAATAAATATGTCCGGTCGATTATATTTGACTATATATTAGTTCTTATTTTGCTGCCAACACAGATCTCCACTCTTTGATTTTCGGCATTTTTTAAACAATATGCAATCGCAGTGTTTTTATCGTTGAATTTTGTATTTATTTAGCACTTATATCTTTATTGTTCACACAACTTTATTCATGATCAAACGTTTTCATATCTAACAGCTAAGTAATCAACATGTGTATTAGCTTTGTTGTAACAGTGGCTAAACCCAGGCTAAATATACAATTATGTCTTAATTGTAGCGATAAATTGCTTCGGCATAGTGGTTATTGTTTCGAAATTTCATCCAAATAAAAGATTAATTGATAATAAACATAAATATTATATTCTTTTTATATAAAAAATTTTACCTAGATAATATTGCAAAATAACAGAGTAAACAGATAAATGATATCAAAGCTATTCATTTATGGTGCAGTATAAAAATAATAGGTATTAGTTTCTATTGAAATATTATTAATGATATTATTATATATTTTTATTCAAAAGGCATGTTATTTTTAATAGTATCACTTTAACTATTATTTTCCTTTGCCTGTAATAGACTTCCTATTTTGCTAGCTTTTTTCAGAGCGTTGACTGCTTTCTAAACAGCATTCGTCGCTTCCAATCCATCCTCATTTTATTATTACATTTAATATATCTTTTGCTAGCAATGATGTGAAATATATATGAATTTATACATAATAAAAGATCCATTTTATACTTCTTCAAGAATTCTAAAAAGGCTTTCAAATAAAATTTTTTAGGAGATAAAAATAAAAAAGAATATAAACTATATATAATAACATGATAATTAATTTTATTGAAAAAGGCTTAAATATAAAAATTTTATACAAAATTACATACAACAAGATTAAAAATAGTTGGATGCTTAAGATTACTACAAGCATATATCAAACTTTTAAAAATCAAATGCTTATATAAGATATTTGGATTTATATAATAGAAACAATTGAATATTGATAAATTTTAAATCATAAAAAATAGTGAATTTAAGCAAGTCATACTCATGAATAATTAATATATCATATATACTATATATTAAAAAATAATCTGATCTACAAAATAAAATATTTATAATCAGCGATAAAGGCAAAACTATAAGATCATAAAATAATTTCAAAATAGTAAAATAATTGTTAATTGAAATAAAAAAAGAAGCGTTTCGTATGGCCATAAGTTGTTTTATAAAATTACTAGTTTTAAATAACGATAAAATAAACTTTGCAATATCGGAAATCTAAATATAAAATGTATATCCAAAAAAATCTGTCATTTGAATAAACAATGAAAAAATTGGGAATTTCATTTTGTTATTATTTACTCATATTAATATCATTTAGAAAATAAATTATTTCTGAATGTAGAATATGATATTAGTTGAACAATTTTTATACAAGTTTATATAATTAAAAGAAATATACAACAGGATAAAAAATTAGATCATATATAATAAATAGATTTTTTAATAAACGCGATATTAAAATATAGCAATAATGTCAAATAAACTGCATTTAAACACTATATTTATTTATAGGCCATATTTTTTTCGATTTTCTATTCAATTTTAAGATTATTAAACTATTAAATACAAAAAATTTTAATATTTATTTCTTAAAATGAAATGATTACTGGAAATAAGAAATTATACGATAACATAATGTCATAAATAAAAAGGTCAAATAAATATCAATGAATCAAATTGGTTAAGCGTTTAAATATTTTAAATAAAATACTTATTTCCTTTTTATGTCAAGATGCAAGAAGAAAATGGAATAATAAATAATCAAAGTAATATATACTTTTTTCAAGTCCATGAGGTAAGTGATAGAAATAATTAACTATCATATTGAATTTCTACCTGTCAAATTTAATTTTCTTTATAAATTTGATAAATCCTAACGGATCGTAATTTTGATATGTATTCAATTAGTTAAAAATTAGCCTTTTGAACTAATAAAGAAAAGTGTATGATCTGTTAAATAGCAAAGTCAGACTAAAATATAAATAAAAGTTATTTTGAATAATAAAAAATTAAAGGCTAGCATCAAAAATCTTTCCTATCAAGATTATGAAGTTTCACATTTCGAAATTATCACAAGTAAATGCGTTATTAGGCCAACGATAAATCATATGATTAATTTTTAATTGTTTATTATTTTGTATTAAGTCTTTTATAGTACAATAAAGTTAAAAGAGAATATTAAACTGAAAAATATTATTAAAAATAATGCATTATAATATAAAAATCTACCAATTAAATTTTAAATATGATTACTTTTATATGGCATTTATTGTATATTAAAGTGGTGGCACTATTTATTATATCGGTACATAAACAAGTTTTTATTAAATTTTCTTTTTTGATTGCTAGAAATTAAAAATAGATTCCCTCAAGTTTTGATTACATGGTAAAACAAAAAATGGATGAGGAAAAAGTATTCGAATATCTTTTGAAACAAGGATTTGATGGAGAAATGATACGGCGTGCAATGAAACTGTCAAATAGTTGTGATATTGATATCATTGTCTCATACATTGAAGCCATACAAGAAGGTAACGAAGAAATCAGGCGACAAGAAATGGCTTTGGCTGAACAAGATTTTAAAGAAAATTTTGAAATGGAACGACTTAAGATTGAAATAAAAGAAAGGGAAATGCAGCGCAAGAAAGATGAAGCATACCGACAAAAATTAATTGAGCAAATAAAATACGATCGAATGGAAAGAGAAGCTATCAATAGTGAAAATGCCAAAAAAATAGTCAAAACAGTTAAGATTGAAGAACAAAAGTATGATTGTAGGATAAAATTAAGGTTTGAAGATGGAAGTTCATTTATTGTTGGATTTAATGGTAATCCAACCACAGAGGATTTATTTAATCGGATTTTAAATCTTGGAAAATATTCACAATTTCAAGTATTTACTATCAATCCATCAAAGGAAATAATTAATGATGGAAAAACATTACGAGAGTTGAATTTTTTCCCCACCGAAACTTTATTAATTAAAAGTAAATAATTTTTATACTATCCTATATAATTATGACATAAAATGGATTATATTTGAGCAAAGATTTTTAATTAATTTTACTTCATTTATTGTTCAATTTTCATTGCTGATGATTAAAGTTTGTCTTACTAAATTTTTTCAGTTTATATAATTTGCTTTTGTGGTTTATTAATGCTTTGCCCGTATATAGAGAATTTTAATTATGAGTTTTAATAGTATTGATTAGGCATTTTTAATCATAAAGGATACTCGAATAACGAATATCTTTAATAGTCGTTTATGATTTTTAGCTTTTTATGAAGTGTCCAATTTATTTTATTAGATTCCAATAGTAATCTGTTTTACAATTAAATATTATGTTGATTTGAATTTTCATTTTTATGACATTTTTATTTTTACTATAATTTCAGATAAATACGTCAATTTTTTGGCCTTTATTATAAAATCAGCCCTTATTTTTATATCACTTCGCTTTTAGCTGTTTTGTAATTTACTAGGATGAATTTGCAAATGAAATAATAAGATTTTTTATTAAAAACTATTTTTATTTATTAAGACATTTCTAGATTCACATACGTTTCTTCTTATATAGGATCAATTATATATAGAAGGGTTCAAAGTAAAAGTTTTAAACACAAAAACAAAACACGTAGCAGAAATTAATGAACTGCAAAAATCCATAAATTTTGATTTATCAGCTTTACTTAGATTAACCTTTGAATGCTAACTTTACAATCCACTTTTCTCAATGTTAACTTAACACTTGTAAATAAACTTTGGAAATATATACGATGCAATAAGAGTATAACTTGATAATATTCTTGGGGTTAGTTGAAAAAAAGACTCAGAATTCTTTGTAAAAAGTTATCCTGCACCATATGAGAAGAACAGTTTAAAAGGTATTGTTACATAAATAAACACAAAATCTACTTAATGTTTCCTTGTTGTTGTGATGAATAAAAAACGAGTATATATTTTTTGTGTAATATCAGAATCATTTGAAAAACTTAACATCAAAAATAAATTTAAAACAATGTTTTTCAACAAGTATAATTAATATACCATATTTTCACGTTTATAAAAACGAACATAATTCTAAAAATCGGTGCTAATATAATATTACTTTACCTTTTAAAAATTTTCTAAATAAACAGTTGATAACTAATCCATTAAAATCATACATGATGAGTTTTACAAGCCGTTTAATATTGCTATCAAGTGATGAATCAATTAAATTTTAAAGTGATTTTTAGCTAGAAAGGTAATATAAAAAATCAAATCAATATGGTAAATAAAAAAATATAATTAGTAAATGAACGGAAAAGTATTTCGACGAAATAAATATTGCTACAAAAATTATGAATAAATACGATTTGACATTTTAAAGAATACTTTAACTTATGATGGAGGCAATAATCTTTTTAAAAAATTTACTAAATATATATAAAAGTCTATAAGTACATCTTGCCAAAATGAATACGTAAAAATTAATGCTATATATTATATTGATACCGTTTCTGTAATAAACCCAAAGATAAATTTATTGTCACTCAATGTGAGTGCAAAATAAATAAAGGACGATTGGTCAAAAACATGGGATATTCTTACTAAAATTATAATGTATTTTAATAGTATTTATCAAAATATTTTAAAATCAAGAAGATATAGCTATATTTATGTTCTTGAACAAACTCGGGATATCATTAATTACATTTATCACCAAAAAGCTATAAATATAGATAGTATTTGAAACTTTTTTATATATCATTTTTTAAACGCATAAACCATTTGTGAAATTGCTAGAATTCTCAAAACTGTGCAGTGGTATTACCAGGAAGCTTCACTTAAGCTCATGCTTCCATCAAATTTGAAGCAGAGCATTGAAAATGGCAAAGGATGAAAGTAAGCTATACGGCACTGAGATCGAATCAAACAAATTAATTAGAAGCAGTTTAAACTTTACCTTAGAAAAATCGCATAAAGTAATTGAGATTATGCTTTCATTTGAAGAATCTGCTTGTATACACATGAAAAAGCTTGAAATTCACATAAAACGAAAAAAGCATAGACGTGAAAATAAATGCTTCGAATCGTATGAATGTAAAATCATCGAAAGTTGCCTGATGTGGTCGAACCAGAACAAGGGTGGATATTGGTAAGATAAGAAAGTATTGGTTTAAAATGTAGTAAACCACAAATAAGACCAATAATAATATGATGAGTTTTTGTTAGAATATCTTCCGGACTCAACCGAATTAACCTCCTTCTTACTCTTAAAAATTTTGAACATATTATAAAGTGTCTGCCTAATTGGAAGGCAGCTGGCATTGATGATATCTTTAATTTTTTCATAAAGCATATCTTTTTAATGCATAAGCACCTTTATGATATAATAAAAGATATATTCCTAGAGGGAAGGGCGCAAGCCGACTGGTTTTATCAGGGTATAACATATCTTATACCCAAAGGCAACCCGAGTAAAGGCTCAGATTTCAGGCCTATAGCCTGTATGTCTAACCTTACAAGCTCATAACTAAATGTGTAACTCAAGTTATGCAGCTGGAGGTTGAGCGTAGAGGTTTGCTAGCAGATAACTAGTTCGGTACTGTAAGGAGAGTCCAAGGTGCAAATAGGCAGGCATGCTCAATCTATCTTTAAACAAAGAGCACGGACACTTGTTGAAGTCAACGTAAATCGACGTGAAGAAAGCTTTTGATTCCATCGACCATAAGTACATGGTAGAGTGTATATCCAAATTGGGTTTTCTTAAATGGATATCTTGCTTTGTTAAAGAGATAACATCTAAGTGAAGCTTAGATGTAAGAGCTGGACCAGAGAGTATAGTTAATAAAAGGGTAAAAAAAGGGATACTTTAAGGTGATAGCCTTAGCCCTCTTCTCTTCGTCTTGTATATCGATCTGTTGAGTCGAAGGCTTAATGAAAAATACTCTATGGTGTCAATACATGCGAAATAAATTTCGCATGTTACTAATCACCTATCATTTATTAGTGATCTCAAACTCTTGGCAACTAAAAGCACGGTAATGGGCAATATGATAAAAGAAACTGAGTCTTTATTCAAAGCCATATGGCTTGAGATTAACCAATAGAAGTCGGTCACGAATGTCTCAGTGCAAAAATACTGCTACTCTACTTGATGGCATATGAGTATATAAATACTTAGGTATAATTGACGATCATAATTGCAATATTATGCGAGAATCATTCGAGAAAATAAGACGTGAGTTACTGGCAAGAGTGAATGGGCTGTGTGATTCTAATCTCAGTTCAAAAAATTTGATTATAGCAGTAAAAGAGCACACTATTTTTATTGTCAATTATCACATTGGACTACAACACCTTGAACCTGCTGACTTTTTAAAGTTTGATCATGAAATACGCCAAGCTCTCATTAAACACAAGATAAACTCAAAGTCTGGGTGTAAAGAGAAGTCATATCTTCCTCGAAGAGAAATAGGAAGATGTCTCTATTCTGTGGAGATGAAAAGTGAGTATATGTTTCTTTAATTACTGGACACGCTGAAGAAATATAAAAATATTTCATTAAAACGAGCAGCAATCTCGAAAGTTGAAGAGCAAAATAGGGTTACCTTTCTCTTATATACCAATACCTCAGTTTAAAATACTCCCTGACAGACGTTTTTAACAAGAGTCTTTTGAATGCTCAGCGTAAGCTCCTTTATGACGAAATCAATAATAAAAATTTCACGAAAAGTTATATAGAGCCCGCTCAAATGAGCTTGTTGGTTTAAAAGACTTTTCTACTTAGATGAAACATGGGAATATTGACCTTCATGCTAAAGGAAATTATTGCTATATCCAAGATAGAAACATTTTTTGGAGAGACGATGCTTTTCAATGCCAGCATTGTGGTAAATCCAAAAAGTCAATCGACCATCTGGCAACAGGCTGTGATCGAATGCTTTGCTATAAATACATGTGTAGGCATGATAAGATGCTTAGTTGTATTCACCTTCTACTTGCGAATATGTACGGCTTTTAAAAATCAAAAAACGATCTCATTCAGTCCAGGAGGTCATGGAAAATGAAAGAGCCGAAATTCGGGTCGATACAAGGATAAGGACTGATATCCTAATAAAAAATAATAGACCAGATATATTTATTTACGATAAGAAGGAGAATGAAATTATATTAGTTGAAGTTGGTATAACGAGCCAAGATAATCTCCAAATTGTTGAAACGAAGAAACAGAGGAAATACGACCTTTTGGCGAACGAATTAGGCTTGCTATACAAATCAAAGACTACAATAATACCTTATGTCATGACATGGGACGGTGTAGTAACCAAGTACCACAGGAATAATCTTAAGGAATCAAACATATCCTTTACGATAAAAGCATACATCCAATCGACGGTACTGAAGAAGACATTTGAAACCATATCATTTGAGTATAGAAGAAGCATTGAGGATGACATAGACGTAAGAGATCGAGTAGAAGAAGCTGTGAAAATATTCGGAGAAGCAAGTGTCACTGGATGCCATATAAAGACAAAGAATAACATTACACTAAAATTTCAAATACATTCATCAATTCATTTATATAATATCATTATAATCCATTTTTAATATACATCTTACTAATCAGATTGGGCTTATCGAGAAATTAAAAAGAAAATTTATATTTTTATTAAAGCAATAAATTTTTATTTTATTAACCCTTTAATGAGCGAAACTGATAATATTTATACAGTAGAAAAAATTTTGAAATCTAGAAAAGTGAATGGTAAGAAGCAATATCTTATTAAATGGGAAGGATATGATGACAAACATAATACTTGGGAATGGGAAACTGATATTCTTTCAAAAGAGCTGATAAGAAATTTTGAAGCAGGGATAAAAAAGAAACAGCGACGAGAAAAGACAAAGCATACAAACGAAGAGCACACATCTCAAAAGGAAGTTAAAACTGAATCCACAAAAACAAAAAAGGAAATCTTATACTCTGATGCAGGAATAGGAAGAACTTTGACCAATGAGTGGGATGATTTTATAAAGAAAATCGTTTCTGTTCATCGTGATAATGATACTGATAAAATCATGGTAGAAGTTGAATTTACGGATGGAAGGCGCACTGTTGCACCGGTTTCAACCTTGCATTATAAAGCCCCGCTCCATCTTTTACGCTACTATGAGGAAAATTTATGCTTTTCTGAGCTTTCTGATGATTCCTGAATGTTAATTTATTAAAATAAATATATATAAATATCTAAGTTTAACTTACTTTTACAGCATAAGATAAAAAAATTCATATAATTAAAAACATTGGTCTTAAAAAATATATTATTCCAATGGAGAAAAGTCTTAATATCAAATTTTTATAATCTGGTAACTAATTAAATAAATACATGATTAGCATAATAAAATATTTATGTTATTTAAATTTAATGGGAAAACTGTTATAAGATCAGTAAAAAATAATTAATCCCTGTAAATAAATCAATTGATTAATATATCAAAAATTAAATTATTGTGTAACCCCATCGTCCAAAATGACGTTAAACTAGGACGAGAATTTACTAATAGTTTTGGGTTTCAGAAGCTGCTGGGCAAGTACAAACTTGGAATTCAAGCCCACAATTGTCTATCCATGTGTGTGTTTTGTAGATGTCCAACTTACCAAATTTTTATTACTCCTCAGAGATGTATAAATTAGTTAATA
>SBIQ01000273.1:0-10297 GCA_014805555.1 Astathelohania contejeani | reverse complement strand
TTTTTTATATTTTCTTTAACATAATCATCCTCTTCATCAATAAATAAAAATAAATCGATGTTTTTCATAATGGAATTAAAAATCTGTTCAGTAGAAATATAGCAATTTTTATCGGTGATCATTTCACTAATATACTTCAAATATTCAGAAAAAAATTGTTTTTTTTCGTAATCAATATAATTGTTATAAGTTGCACCAGTAATGTGCATTCTATAGGAATCATTAATATCACTAAGTGCTTGCTTACATGTATCATCATATGTTGAGCTTTTTTCTTGAAATTTCGAAATATAAAGTTTCTTGTCGTCGATCGAAAAATTATTTACAAAATCTTGTGGTGTATTTAAATTTAAATCGGAGCTGAAAGCAAAGCAACTATAAAATATGTGCAAAGAACAAATATTCATCATTAATTATAATTGATCCCCTTCTAATAAATAGTTTTTTATGATATGATATTTCCTTTTTAGGAATAATTAAATTTTGATATTGATAAATAAAAATGAAATTTTTATGTGGAAGATAAATTTGGTATAATAGTGCCATTAAATACTTACCACTAAAAATGAAAAAGTTAAAAAACATAGCCTTATATCTAAATGAAAAATTTTAGAATTTAAATTTTTGAATAAATTATCATTTATTATAATCACTAGCTTTAGTTAAAACTTACATTTACCGTTCAAAATTGTAGATGTTTATGGTAAATAGGTATATAGTGTAAAGCTATATATATTTTTATTGACATGTTAGTCTATATTCACACATCTCTATAAGCTTGATAGTATTAAAATTGAGTCGCGATATATCTGAAGTGAGTTATATTGTAATTTTTAATCTTCGTATTAGAGTATATTGAAATGTGTTATTAAGATTTACTAAATATTAATTCATATTCAAATTCTAACGTTTTTCTAATAGACTCAGATTATCAAAACGCTTGTTTATTTTTATAAAATAATAGAGGAATTATTTAATTTGCGAAAGGATAGAAGATAAACGTTTATTTAACACAAAATATCATATTCTTTTATTTTAATTAAAAAGATTAGATTATACATGTATCGATAATCTTGCTCAATGCATTTACTATAGCATTTAAAATGATTTGATATCTTTTGATATCTAATATCATTATTAACTGTATTCTATGTTATAATTGAAGTAATATCAATATAACAAGCAAGGTAGTTACTGTATTCTAATATTTATTGCTTTTTTACTATTTCATGGTCATATCAATATGGTTTGTGAATGGCTTACAGCAGTATTCATACTGATGACATATCTTTTATAACGAAACGCTTAACTATCGCGTTGATTCTTCAATGCAGTTTGCAATTATACTATCATATACTGTGTCGCTTCAGATACTATCCTTTTTTTTAGAAAGTTCTCGCACCATTTAAGAAAATCGATATTTTACAATGAATGTATTAACCAGACATATATGTGCAAACTTGTTTTTTATGTTAACTAATTTTACAACCTCACTTCTGAAAAGAATAAAGATATTAAGTATATTCACGTTTAACAAAATGTACGGTTAATAATATAATAAACAATTATGTACTTTCTTTTCATTCTCTGGCACTGAAATAATAAGTAGGGGTTTAATATAACGTATGTATAAGATATAGTCAATTTTATTTATACTAGCTTTTTCACAATTTATAATTTCTTTGGCGGCACGGTAGAAGCTATTTTTATATATGAAATGAAATACTTGACCCAGGGCAGTGACTGTCTCAAATAGAACAATGTTTTTCTCTTAGTTACTCATAATACCGTTTATCTGATCAAATTGACTTTTCAACCAAGGCAAGGCAACTGTTCCCAGTATTAATAGAGCGCACTTTTATCATCTTCGTATCACATCTAGGCATCTATATGAAGTCGGTGAGTTGACTTTTTCGGTGCCTTATTACTGCAGACTTTTCAATTATAAATGAAACGTCTTCGCATTGCTTTGTTTTAATCTAGGCGAATGTTTGTTTTTATATTCTTTTGTTTCTTCATTAGCACTTTCTTTACTCAAAATGATTTTTAAATATTTTCGTGGGTTGTCAATTTGGCAATTGGTGCATTAACCAATAAATCTGTGAAACTTGATCACTTTTTAGCAAATCTGCAAAGATTCCCTTTCTGAGAAAAATGAGGAAAATTGGTAGGTTGGTAATCTACAAAACACACACATAGATCAACAGTTATAAACTTAAATTTCAAGTTTGCGCTTGTTCACAGATTATGACACCAAAATTCAAAGTACGTTCTCATCCTAGTTTAACGTTGCTTCGTACGAAATACAATTATGATATAAATATTTATATATAAGGTAAACTGATAAAGAAGTGAAAATGTGGCATCTAGTATGCATTATAAATACAGTACAAATAAGTGATCAAATAGTTATTTACGTTATTATATGAATAATATGTGGTAAAATACTACAAATGTTATTCGTTATTATAACTATCATAATAGTGTAATACATTTTACTCATGTAATAATATTTATTAAATCATTAACTCTAGTATAGATGTATCATTTAGATAGATAAATATGAAAATCTATTATATAAAAAGTAAAATATTTAAGCCAATTCACATGTACGGAATAAAGGTAATATAGAAAATGTGAAATACATATAATATAATATAATGACCTTTTATAAAAATAAATGTTATACCCCTAATGATTGATATTAATTTATTAAAAGATGAAAAGACTAAAAATCATGTAATAGAAAGCGAGAAAATAAAGATAAAGATTCAAATATGGTAACAAAAGCATCGCAACCTAATAAATTTGCATCACTTAGCCTTAACTAGGAACAGTCATCTAAAATGATAAATCAGCTGCAAAATGTGATAAGGCTACTGTACAAGAGCAATAAAAAAGAAGAAATATGAATATTGGTTAATAAATCTAAAGGATAAAAGGGATGAACTCGGCAATGAAATCCAAAAAAGTGAAAAAGAATGAAAATATTTATTAAAACAAATTGGAAACAATGTACATGAAGATGTAATTGTCAGTAAGAATGAAAAGGAAAACAAATTAATAGCATCATATAGAACAAACCGGATAATAAACGAAAATTTAACATATGATCAAATTTCAGAAAAGATAGCTGGATGTGATACAGTTCGTGGAAGTAGATTAGCATGCCATAGTTGATATTATCGTATGGGAGAAATCACCTTATTGGCCAATGCTCTTTCTCGATATGCAATTGATTTTTTAAGAGAAAAAGTATTTAAATAGGTACAACCACCAGTTTTATAAACAAAGACGCAATAACGAAAACGTGTCAGTTAAGTGAATTCGATGAGCAATTATATGCAGTAAAAATGATTTATATCTCATTGCAACGTCAGAACAACCATTGAGTGCATTACATATGAATGAAAGGTTGCTTCCGTCTCAATTACCATTACTTTATAGTGGACAGTCTATTTGCTTTAGAAAGGAAGCCGGTGCACATGGAAAAGACAATGCAGGTATATTATGAGTGCATCAATTGAAAAAAATCAAACAATTTGTAATTTGTGAAAGGAATCGAGTCAAATGTGGTTTGAGAAAATGATAACATATTTTCAAGAATTTTACGAAAATCTTGATATATCATATAACGTGGTATCAATAGTATCAGGTGAGATGAATGATGTAGCTAGCATTAAATATGACTTAGAAGCATTATTCCAAATAGAAATTACTTTAGGAAACTTGTTTCATGTTATAATTGCACGGGTTTTCAAAGCCGATCCTTGGAAGTGAAATATGGTGTAGGAAAGGAAGATGACAAGAAGGTATATGTACATATACTTAATTGTACTATACAGCATACGCTGTCTTATATTCTTCAAAAGCATCGAAAAGAAGACAAAGCGGTAAAATTGCGTCCTTTACGAAAGTATTTCGATGGTGAGTTTATAATATTTAAAGAATGATGTTTTATAAAATAAATAAAAGATTTTACAATCATTTAATAAAAATATGTGAAACTGTGAAAAAAGGTATGACATATTAGAAAACGAGTTAAATATGTATTCAGAGTTGGGACAATATAATATTTTATACAATAACGTAGAACAAACTTATATTGAAGTTATTTAATAGAACAGAATATAACATTTAACGAAACCCTTATTAAATTGAAGAAAATTATAAGACTATGTCTTTAGAGTATTGAAGAAGAGATGGAAACATTAAATAGAATATAATTGGCAGTTGATAAATCTAGAGATATGTGTAAAGATAGTTAAATACAGAAGTGTTAGGGTTATCTAATTAGTTATATTTTGGTTTTTTATAATTAATATTCAATAAAATTATTGTTTATAATACTGCTTCATAAATTTCATTCCTTACTTTCAGTTCATCTCAATTCTTCGTCTAAATATGTGTTAAGTTTCGTTAATATTATTATTATAGCGAATTTTATGTAGGTTTTTATCAATAAGTAAATATTTAGTTATTCAAGATATATCTATATTATATATGATAACTACTTTGTTTTCATATCATAATGTTGTCTTTAATTTTATATTATGTGATAAATCAAATTCATTCACAATGCAAAATTTTGTTTTATTTTTTGGTAATTTAGAGATTATCATGACTACTTATCTAGACTTATTAAAATCATATCTAGCAGGATTTTGACATTATCAATGTATTCTTTCAATTTTGTTTACATAATTCATAAACTCAATACTAGTATTAATACAAACTTTAATAATTATATTCTAAATGTTTTTTTGTTTAGCGATATTAGGTTGTTTTTGAGCAATCAGATTTATTTTTTATTTTGATATAATATGAAGCATATAGACACATGTTATATGGAAAAATGTAATCATATGTCATCTAACTTCCAATCTAATAAATAAATAATAAATTATGTTTATGTATCAATGCTTTTTATAACTATGAAAAATAGTTTTTTACGCAGAGCAGTATATTTCTTTCAACAGGGTTATGTGCTTCATCTATGCATAGGAGTATTTGAAACTAAACGACTGATTAAAGCAGGCTTTATAATAGTTTTTATTTAAATAATAATTTTAACTTTGGTACTTATCATCTTATACATATTAGTATTTTATATATGAATAAAATATATTCATCTAAAATGTCTTGTTTGGTTGAAATTCAATATTTTACAATCATTCATAATAATTTTACTTTACTGATATAACAGTGATGCAAATAACTTGATTTAATATTTTTATTGGGTTGTTTGAATATAACAGCTGAAATTTTGAAATATTGAAAATTTATTTACAGTTAGGTGAAATATAGATTCATTAAAATTCTTGTAAAATACAATCAATAATATACTAAAAATTGTGTACATATATTGTTCTATAAGGTAGTGTGTTAGAAAAGAATATCATGCAACAGTAAATATACAATAGATGTCAGAAATGTAAATATATCCTTTTTATTTATTTATAGGCAAAAACCTTTTTGTATTGCTATATGTTTATTTATAATATTTTTAGGTCACTTATTAGTATCGCCTTTCTGTCAATATTTACTCCATTCAAATGTTTTTCTTATTCTTACGAACATTCGCTTTCTATTATTTCCTTTCTTAAATGTTCTCAATGACAGTCTATTTATCTCAGTATCTATTCATTCCATTTTAAAGACGAGGAAGGGTTATAATACTGCACGCACATTATCACCATTATTTCATTGTCATTTACACAGTTTTATCCTTACTATAAATCCACTATCCATCGATTCTTCTTATGTCTTATCCACACAGCGTGTTATATTACCTTCTTTCAATCTCCTTCTTTTACCACCTCTTATATATTCATACATAATAATTTTTCTTCTATTCCCTCTCTTACCTTCTCTCTTAATATCTATTCCTTCACTTTCACTCACCTACTGCTTTTTCATTTATCAATCCTTTCTCTTTTTCTCTCCCCTTTCTCCTTTTCACCTAATATTTTTCCTTCTCTCCTCTCTTTCACTTTTCTGACCTTTCTCCTTGCCTCTCTTTCTCTATCGTTCGTATAAGCTGCTTTATTTAGTGTTCTTCTTGCATTTTACTACTTGCTCTTTACTTTCTACTTCCTTTATATTACTTTATCCTTATCCTGCCTTCTCTCATGTTTTTACTTCCTCTATATTATTTCTTCATTCCCCTCTTTTCTATCTAATGCTTTTCCTCTCGTTTACCTTCTCCTTCCTTTTTTACTGTTTGTTCTTTACCTTCTATTCCTTTATACCTCTTTATTACACTATTGTTCCCTTTTTTTTGTATGACTTTCTCCTTCCTAGCTACTATTTCCCATCACCTCTACTTTATGCCTCCTCTCTCTTAATTTTATAATATTACTCTTTATCTTCTATTTACCTCTTTAATGTTCTTTATATTGTTTAAACTTAGCCACCTCCTATCGTTTCTACTATTTCTCATTCTATCTCTTGATTTTCTTTCTTCTAATCTCCTTATATCTACTACCATCATTTCGGTTTTACCTTTTCATTACCTATTCACTCTTTTTATTACTTTCTCCGTTATTCCAACTATCTCCCCTTCCTTCTTCTTTTCTCATCTGTCCTTCCTTTCTCTTTACGTCTCTTTGTATCATAAATCTGAATACTGCTAAGTTTTCATTTTTATGGGTAAATATTTTTTTATTATAGTTTTTTAAATATAATGTGCATATCAATCAATCGTACTGTAAAGTAGACATAAAAACATAATATTAAAATCTGCTAATGCATCGAAGCAAAAAATAATAAACAAGAATTTAGCGTATTTAATTTGTTACTGAAATATAGTGTGGTGTATAAAACAATAAATTCTAAATACGAAATTTTATGTTTATCATATAAATAATATTCAGAATAGAATATAAAATGTTTAATGAGAACTCTTATAACCATGATTTCAACAATATAAATAATAAAAATGTAAATTATTTTTTTATTTAATTAACACATAATCTGTCTCCATTGTCAATAAATGATATAATTATTATCCTTTTAAACAGAATGAATGTAATAATAATAGTCTTTATGTATTGTGTTATAGGAATGTATAGACATCAAATAATAATATGTAATTTTAATGAATAGATGATGTTCAATGCTTTTTTATACAATAATTATTATATTTCTATTAGCATAAATTCAAATTGAAAGTCATTGTTTGTTTATGCATCATATAATTTTCACTTTATTTATATGAATATTTTGATCGATAATTCAAAGTTATTCAGTTAATTTCTTAAATTTCTCATATGTAAAAATTTTTACTTCATTATATATTTTTTATTGTTTAGTATTAATCACAAATACTGTGAAATAATAAAGTAAATATTTTAATTATATACACCAGTACTTATATATCAGATAATATATTTGTTGGATTTATAGTGATTCTTTGAATACAATGGTGGTATTATATAGCTGACCTTTTGAAAATTTATTATATGGGTAGCTAAAAAGTATGTTTCTATGTGTTTGTTTATTTTTAGAACTAATCATATTGAATATGACATATAAATAGCAACACATATAATGAAGCAATATATTGCTACAATTAATTTTGTCACTAAAGAAATAATAGTTTTTATTTGAAAATATAACCATTTATTTATGGGTTAATGCTATATGTTATTCTTTATCTTTCTTTTCGATGGCCTGTGGTTAGCATCCAGTGGCACTTGCTTCTCCAAATCTTTTCACAGCATCTATTACTCGGTCTCTTACGTCTATGCTATCCTCAATGCTTCATCTGTACTCAGTTTTTATTTAAATAAAATAAAATATTAAATGATGTTATATTTTAGAATTTACATTAATACGTTAATATTATTTAAATTGCATAATTCTATAATCAAGATATCAGTTATATTCAATCATGTTTTCTCATAAAAAATATATTTCAAAATAAATGTGCAAGACAAAATTACATCGAGTCTAAAAATTATATTTTTTTTAGCATTGGAACAATTTTTTACTCAGAGAATATGATGGGCAAGTGTATATAACGAATAAATTATATAATTATTTTAGTCAAGTTAAGTGATACCAATTATATATATTACATAATAGACACCCAAAAAAAAATATTATTAATCATATAATCATAAAGTTTATTTGTACAAACTCGAAAATTAATATAATTTCATAAGTCGTATCACAAGCAAGTAGTAACTATATATCGAAATACGTATTAGGCAAGCTTAATGATTATTACACATGAAAATATAGCCAATTAACAATACTATATTAATAAATTTGATATATATCACTTCATCACCTAAAAAATTAGTATTGCATAATTGCCAGATATATGGAAATATTTAGAAAAGTAATGCAAATACAGCATAGCACACGTTTCTCATGTGTAAAATAATTAAATGTAATATTTATATATAATTAATTTTGTGGGTTATTTAGAAATAAAACATTTTTATGTAAATAGTAAAAAATTTACATTTTATGTATATGGAGTCAACTTCTCATAGCAATTGATATATAAAATGTATACTATTCATATATAATTTCAGTCAAATATAATGCTTATGACTCACATTTTAATTTTAAAGCATTTGTTTTTTAATACCAACACTGTGTTAATTGGTTTAAATATATAATCTTTTTTATATAATATCACCTTTACAGTTTCAGCAATATTATTATTCAATTATGTTGTAAGCATATTTCTATTTATAAACTAGCACTTTTATTTCCTTATTTTGCACAAAACATCGTTCATTTATCATATACGTCGAATGTAAATACTTTATTATTGCGATTTTTTGCATAACCTTATAATAGTAAAATATAGTATATTTCTTATCGCAAATATTTTTATAAAAAATCAACATATAGTAAATACTATTGGTTATGAGTATCAAAATAGTTTTGTGACAAATATTAGTGAATAACCAACAAATACATTTAATATGTGTATTTTTACATAAAATATCATTTATTGCAAATGAATATTTGAACTCATATATATTTACTTGTTTTTCGCTATATTTTCACATCGGTATATAATATGGTTTATTTAAACACAATATCGTATTTATATAGCTTCCATATAATGAATTAATAAACTTTTAAGTTCGAATAAAATTTTGTAGTAATAAAAAACTTGTGCATTAGTTCAAATTGTTATGTTTTTTTAGTAAATCATTAAATGGTTTAAACATAGATTATGCTAGTTTAATATGTGTTATCAGCATCTAATTTTTATTAGTTTATATCATTTATTTAAAAAAATATATACTATTTGAATTTTAAGTATATAAGATATGTTCAATAAATTTATGCAAAAGAGTATTGTTTTTTATCATTTTTTAAAAGTTAAAAAAATATAGATTATTACATGATTGAAGTGTTATTATATCGTATCTGAACTTTTTGTTTACATCTATTTTTTTGCAGTAGTATAAAAGTTTATTTAATCAAATATATTGGAATAACAGCTTTTTCATTTTTATAGGCACAAAGTTGTACTCATGATATGAATTCCCTGTTTGATATGGTAATTTATTCTACAAATGTTTCCAATTGAAATTGTACTATTTATACAAAAAATTGATTAATATCTGATGAAGTCATACTAGAGTTTAGATTTTAATAAATTATTGAAAATACATAGTATGCTTAGTATTATCATAAGAAATAATCAGAATGTATAAAAGCATTATATAATTTAATATTCAACGATGTTGCATTGTATATGATACCTGTTTTTTTTTCTTATATTTGGTTAAAAACTACAGCCATTCAATGAATTTGACTATAATCACGTTAAATTAGTATTGGCACTAAATATTTAGATTGTTATATGTATGTAAAGATGTTACGTGTACAAATATATTACATCACTGATAGATCTATTTATACTTACTAACCCATCGTATTTAGCCTTCTCATCATTTTTATTAGTAAAATATAATCTGTCGTATATATTTTCGACTTGCATTATAAACTCATTTCTTTATCAACACTAAAAATATACCTCATTTTATGGCATAAAATAAAAGTTTTATATTTTTCCAGTTTAAAAATTATGTTTTAATGACTTTATATACATATGTTCAATTGATCATATTCAAAAGACACGAAATACCACTTTTCTAGAGTCTAATACATTTGTGATTGTTATAAAATAAATAGCAAGATTTTAAAAAAGTTAAAATGGTTTTTAAATGGCGATATTAACGAATACATTCATGTATAAATGAAAACGAAAAAATTTGCATAAAGAACTTCTTATTAAATGACAATGATAAAGCTTATTCTA
>SBIQ01000272.1:0-10408 GCA_014805555.1 Astathelohania contejeani | reverse complement strand
TATTGAGGATGATATGGGCATAAGATATCGAGTAGAAAAGGATGTGAAAAGATTTGGAGAAGTAATTGCCACTAGATGTCAGTCGTAGGACATAGAAAAGAAAGACAACAAATAACACAACATTGACCCTTTAAAATAATACACTTTTTGATTTACTCTAAAAACAAATAGATGAAAGAATAGAACTAACAAATTTATATACCAAACTATAAGATATTTTTAAGCCCTGATATGGAAACTTATTTAAAGATATTAGGCAATCAGATATCATCCAAAGATTCACGTTTGCTTTTAAAACAAATACACGAAATTATAGATACGATGGGTGTAACACCGCAAAGCCACCAATTATTTCCAGGTGCACATCCTGTAACACTTCTGCAAAAAAATATAGATGTACTTCTTGAGGAAGATTATTATGTATGCGAAAAAAGCGATGGAATTCGATTAATGCTTTATATTTTCACAAAAGATAATATAACAAGGGGATTTTTTTTCGATCGCAAAAATATTTTTTATCATATACAGTTACCATTCCCTATTCTCATTGACACACTTCTCGATGGGGAGTTTTTTATTGATATAGTGAATGAAAAAAAATATTTAGTTTTTTCGATATTTGATACTTTAATTTATAACGGCAAAAATTACCAATCAGAAAAATTAATAGACAGGCTTGGAATAGCTAACAAATTTCAAAAAGAATTATGTACATACTGGTCACAGATATCGCCACCATTTAAAATCACAGTTAAGCAGAT
The DNA here is from genome assembly GCA_014805555.1 of Astathelohania contejeani. NCBI lineage: Eukaryota > Fungi > Microsporidia > Astathelohaniidae > Astathelohania > Astathelohania contejeani. The sequence goes on along the minus strand of SBIQ01000272.1, from coordinate 9,647 downwards.
GTATAAAAGTTATGGATTTTATCAGGTTTACAAAGAAGCATATAAACTTCATCATGGAAATGATGGCCTTATATTTACACCTGTTAATAATAAATATATTCCTTTTAGTAATGAAATGAAAATATATAAATGGAAACCACCTCATTTAAATACAGTGGATTTTTTATTATGTCCACTAAATTCAGGGATATATAAATTACAGTGTTATGGCAAGCAAGGCTCACTTATTACATTCGATTATTTCATTCCAGAAGAAGATAATTCAGAATATAATAATTCAATAGGAGAATTTTTTTTTGATGAGAAAAGGGAAACATGTGATGTAATGGATGATTATTCTATATATGAAGGGTCATGGTCTTTACTTAAAATAAGGCGTGATAAAACAACGCCAAATTCATTCAAAATTGTGAATAATATTCTTATTTCTATTAAAGAAAATCTTACTTTTAAAGATTTGGAAAAATATTATGAACCAATGTGCAAAAATTGGAAACAAAGAAATAAAATATAATCCATAATAATTTTATTTATTTAATCCATAGTATAAGGAAAACAGAAAAACTTTTTCATAACATAGAGGAGGTAGTAAGTGTGGATCAAAGATAAAAATAATATAAATGAAACAATTTAAATAAAAAAAGCATTTGGACGTACACTGCAACAAAAAACAACACAATTTTAAAAGAACCTTTATTAAATAAATATTTTAAGTACGTATACAACACTTTTGTGTTTCGTGATAATATTGAAATAATAAATAGTATAACGTTTTATATTGTTTTAAAAGACAGGACTTTAATTTTAAACGCTTTAGTTAAAATCTGTTAGAGCTTATTTTATTAACTGATTTATTATATCTTAATATTATATATCTGATTAATTTACCTAATCAAATACTTGTTATATCATTGTAGCATACAAACAAGTTTTTTAAAATACATACTCATTTGATATTTTTAATTCTATTGATGATTTGATATTGCGTTTGCTGGGCTTAATTTTTTATCCGGATAGTATTTGTATTTAATTGTAGACCGATTTATTATATAATAGTAAGTTAATATTTGATTCTTATTTCACTGAATCAATAAAAGTATTTATGATTTGTATTTTCTTGAACTAATAAATTATATATTATGCCTGTAATTGCTATATATGATAAATTCTTAATAAAAAATATTTATCTTAAAGCCGGGTGTAAAGGGTGGTTATATCTTCCCCGAACAGAAATGAGAAGAGGTCTCCATTCTGTGAAAATAGAAGGTGAGTATATGCTTCTTCAATTACTGGACACGCTGAAAAAATATAAAAATATTTTATCAATACGAGCAGCGATCTTGAAAGTTGAACAGCAAAATAAGACTTACCTCTCTCTGTTATACCAATACCTCAGATCAAAGTACTCACTGACAAACGTTTCTGTCAAGTATCTTTTGAATGCTCAGCGTAAGCTCCTTTATGACGAAATTAATAAGAAAAAGTTTCACGAAAAGTTATATATGATCCGCTGAAATGAGCTTGTTAATTTAAAAGAATCTATTATTTATATGAAATATGATAATATTGATCCTCGTGCTGAAACGATTTATTGCTATATCTAAAATAGAAACGTTTTTTGAAGAGACAATACTTTTCAATGTCAGCATTGCGGTAAAGCCAAAAAGTCGATTGACTATCTAACAACAGGTTGTGGTGATCGCTGCTTTAACATGATCATACGCGAATGAATAATGAAATACTTAGGTGTATTCACCTTCTACTCGCGAATAAGTACGGCTTTAAAAAATTAAAAAAACTACAATTTCATTCAGTTCAGTAGGTTATAAAAAACGAAAGAGCCGAAATTCGTTTTTATACAAAGATAAAGACTGATGTCCTAGTAAAAGTTAACAGATCGGATATACTATTTACGATAAGAAGGAAAATGAAAGTATATTAGATGGATTGGTATAACGAGTAAAAATAATTTCCAGATTATTGAAACGGAGAAGAAAAAATATGAACTCTAGGCATATCAATTAGGCTTACTATACAAAGCAAAATTTAAAATAATACCTTATGTTATGATATGGGACAATGTGGTAACCAAGTATTATAGAAATTATCATAAATAATTAAATATATATTTTACGATACACTATCTCAGGCTGAGATACTCTCTAGAAGACGTTTCTGTAAAGAGTGTTATAAATGCTCAGTGTGACTCACTATACGGCAAGATTAATAATAAAAAAACTACATGAGAAGCTGTATAGAGCGCGCTTAAATGAGCATATTAATTTAAAAGACTCTTTTACTTGGATAACACATGGGAATAATAACCCACGTGCTGAAGCGCTATATTGTTACATCCAAGACAGAAATGTTTTCTGCGGAAAAAACCGCTCCTTTATGCCAGCATTGTGGCCAGGCAAAAAAAAAACTATCGATTACTTAACAACAAGATGTGATCAAATACTTAGCCATGATTATACCTGAAGGCATAATGAGGTGTTGAGATGCATACACCTTTTATTAATGAATAAATACGGCTTCAAAAAAATAAAGAAACATAGAAGCCGCTCAGTTCAAGAGATCGCTGAAAATGATCTGGCTGAGATCAGAGTCGATACTAGGATTAGAACTGATATCCTAGTCAAACATAATCGACCTGATATATTTATTTACGATAAGAGATAAAATATGGTTATCTTAGTTGAGATCGGTATCACGAGCCAGGATAATCTGCAGCAAGTTAAGGTTGAGAAAAAAAGAAAATATGACCTCTTTGCAAACGAGCTTGGAATACTATATAAAGCAAAAACCAAAATAATCCCATATGTATTAACATGGGTGGGTATTGTGACTAAATACCACAGAAGCTATCTAAAAGAGCTCGGGATTACACCCCAAATAGAAGCATATATCCAATCAACTGTGTATAAAAAGACGCTCGAAAACATTTCTCTGGAGCATCGGAGAAGTATCGAGGATGTGTTGGAAGCGATGGGTGTTGTTGAGAAAGCAGTCGACGCTCTAATGAAAGCTAGCGGAACTGGATGTCTACCGCAGGTCAAAGGAAAATAATATCAAAAGTAATACTATTAAATATAACCCCCATTTAAATAAAACTTAATCTTTTACGATAGAGGCATATATCTAATTGACGGTAATGAAGAAGGCATATGGGATTATATCACTTAAGTACATAAGAAGCATTAGAATGACATATACGTAAGAAATCGAGTAGGAAAGGCTGTGGAAAGATTCGGAAAAGCAAGTACTACTGGAGGCCAATTGCAAGCCATATAAAAGAAAGTCAAAAGATAACACAATACAAATTTTTTAATTAAGTCAGATTCAAAACTAGCATCTTTAAAGACCATTATTCTGATAATTTTCTTCAAAAATTTGCCCTGATTATTTAAAATTATTTATTTGCGAAGAATAAATACTAGTCCAATTTTCGGTGTCATTATAGTACATTGAGAGATATTATTTATTTTTATATTTTAATAACTCTTCTTTATAATTCTATTGATATATAGTTTTGCGAAAATTTTAATAATCGCCAAAATTTGCCAATGAATAAAAATGATAAAAATACATTTTGATATAATTTTTATATTTGAAAATGTTTTTGCTCAAATTCAAAATACGAATAATAATATTTATCTTAAAGCAGTTAGCAATATGCAAATACACTTTAAAAAATAATAGTCATATGTGATTTAATGAATCAGTACAAATTTGAAAAATTATACGATCATCTTATAATATCTAGCATTTGATCAACAATCGTATTTATATTCGTAAGCATAATATAATTATGCGAGATTATAATTCACTTATAATAATTAAGGGAAAATAGAGATTCAATACATTACAAAATATTATATAATAGTAAAGAAAATTGCAAATATAGCTAATAAAAGAGTACAAACAATATTTAATTATTGAACAACATAGATTGATATATCAATTTAAATAGATATTGAATTGAATACATTTGGTCGAGGTGTAACGACCTAATATAATTTACACGTTGCATGAACGGAGAAAAAAAGAAAATATGGCATGTTTCAAATAAATTTCACATGAAATACAATATGACGATTATAGTATTCATCTGATAAATGGTATAATCTAATAATAACATTGATTTAATATAATTAAACAAACCTTAAAACAAGTTATTTTCTATGCCTCAAAATGCGACAAGATAATTTTTATATATAAATAAATTCTTATAACGATATTTTATACAACTAATTATTTACTTTATTAGCAATAAGGATTGATACATATTTTTAACTATTTTCGGGGGGCAACTATGAGCATTATTTCATCAATATTTTTATAATTATACTTTACAATTATCATCGACGTATCTATTAAATTAATTGATTTTTTTTCATAAATTTTATATGAATTCAAAAAACGCTTTATCGAAAATTGGTATAATATAATGTGTTTAAAAACAGCGATTATGATGATACACTTAATCATTTTAATTAAATACAAAAAGGTATTTAGAAGGAAACTATATAAGAGACAAGACATAATAAGCGTAATATTGTAATATAGCATTCATCCACTGTTAATTATATGAAATATAGTACAAAAAATTATCAGGACTACATGGCTCAGTAATATTCAGCTATTTCTCTTAAAGAGATCCTGAGTTTGAGACATGACTGCGATGTATCGAACTAATAAATTGAAATAAACAGTTAATCGATGTGATAGGCCTTAGACGTGGTAAGATATTAAATTCAATGGGGAGATATATCGATGAAAACATATTATTATTGAATCTTATAGTCTAATTTAAAAAGGTAATAACAAAACAATAGAACGGAATTAATTAAATATGATGTATGATAATAAATAAAACTAACAAATGAATAACTATCATTGTCTCTAGTAGCATACGGCTAAATTATATAATGTAATCTAATCGTCTATATGCATCAAATGTATTGTTGAGTTAAATCGCAAGGATAAATAATATTTTAATAATTCAATTTAAGGGTTGGCATTGTTTTATTTTCATATTTCTTTTATATGGCCTGCGACTGGCATTCAGTGGCACTTGTTTCTCCAAATCTTTTCACAGCTTCTTCTGCTCGATCTCTTACGCCTATGTCATCCTCAATAATTTTTCTGTATTCAAGTGATATAGTTTCAAATGTTTTTTCGTGCCGTTAATTATAAATATGCCACTAACATAAAAGACATATTTAATCCTTTATGATAATTTCTGTGATACTTGGCCACCACACCGTCCAATGTCATAACATAAGTTACTATTTTAGTTTTTGCTTTTTATAGAAATTCCAATTCATTTGCCAAGATATCATATTTTATCTTCTTTTTCGTTTCAACAATTTGGAAATCATATTGACTCGTTATACCAACCTAAACTAATATAATTTCATTCTCCCACTTATCGTAAAAAATATATCTGTTCTATCATTTTCATTAGGATATCAGTCCTTATCCTTGTATCGACTCGAATTTCGACTCTTTCATTTTCCATGACTCCTGGACTAAATTAAATCGTAGTTTCTTTGATTTTTTAAAGCCGTACTTATTCGCAAGTAGAAGGTGAATACACCCAAGTACCTTATTATGCTTTTGCGTATAGTAATGGCCAAGCATTCGATCACAACCTGTTGCCAGATGATCGATCGACTTTTTGGCTTCACCGCAATGCTGGCATTGTAAAGAATCGTCTCTCCAAAAACGTTTCTATCTTGGATATAGCAATAAATTCTTTTATGCAAAAATTATAAAATCAATTTATTGTTTTAATTTAATATTTTTTGTATAAAATTAACGCTACATTTTATGGATTATATTAAAAATCAATGTTTCAATATTAAATGGATTTTCTTTTTCTAAACGAATTTTCGTGCAATAATCATAATAGACTTACATTTTTTGTAAATATAAAATTGGTCTGTTATTTTATTTAAATAATATGACTAATTAAAAAATAAAAATAAAATTGAGAAGATTATAATATTTTCTAATTTGTCATCATTTATTACAGAATCGCAATGTTATTACAATTTCGACAAATAATTTTATACAATCCAATGTTTTTTAACGATAATAAACAAATATTTATTATATTTGATTTTGGCTAATAATAATTCATGTCGTCTTCTTATTTCAAAATCACTGATCTTTATCAATATTCCATCTTTGGAAACTTAATAAATTGCATCTTTTGGAAAAGCTTTTAAATATATATCAAATGCAAACTAAATATAAGCTAGATAAAATCTAAACAATCATTACTTTATAGAATTTAATAGCAATTATCAATGTATACATTTTTAATATAACAGCAAGAAAATAGCAGACACTATTTAAATAGATGTTTATACAACAAATTGCATATCTTTTTGCTATCATTGTATATTTAAATTTTATATATATATGAAGATAATTCTCTTGTGTTACTAACCATTCTATCACTAATTTTTTCAGTGTTTCATGATAGTAACAAGAAATAAGATGTAATTTTGGAATTTAACCTTTAAATATCATACTTTGCGGTCTTATTATTTACAACACAATTGAGATATTTTGTATATGATTATTCTAAGTTTATAAACTTTTTAATTTATCATGCCAATTTATTTTGACAGCTGATAAATCACATAGATCTGATAAAATCTATAGTAAAGAACCAAAAAATAAATTTTATTTGTCTAATTTTTTTTAATGTTTTCTATTCTTTGAATTTGCCTTTTGATTTTGTTTTAGTTATTTTTTTTCTTTTTACTTTATCATTCGATTTAACTATAGACAATAATATTTGATTTGAAAATCTTTCACAATCGATTATATCATCAAGAAATATTTTATAAGCACAATAACATAAAGGAAAATTACTTATGTTAAAACATTGATGCTTATCAAGACAAGTTTTACAATGTTTTATTGTCTTCTTTTTTATTGTGTTGACTTTTGTTATTGGTGCTAACAACTGCTTCATTAATATTTTATCAGCATCTTTGTCGATGAAACATGAGCAATCTGCTTTACATCCTCTTATATTAGTTGTATTATTTGCTTTGTATAATATTGTATCGTTCCATTTTGTCATTTATTGTGTGTAGGGTAAATTAATAATAACTAAACAAGAATAATTAAATCTATTAACCTATATAGGCACAATTACCAATTAGCTGTTTAAGGTAAATTATTGAATTTATCCATATATTATTAATTAAAATATTATTTGCTTTATACACTGGTCAAAATGTCGTTCGTTATTAATAATAAGAATCGTTTGATATGTTCTAGAATAGTTACAAATTTTATATTTTTAAATTCTAAAAGAAAAAATATATTATTGTTATCAAACAATATAACAAGGTTAATGAACATGTATTTTTTGTTGTTATGTAAATTACGATTTATGATGGATGTTAAAAAAGCTAAAGATTTTGAGAAATGCAAGACTAAACAAACCGAAATTATGCAGATAATCTAATAAGAAGCAATATTATGATAAAAACAATATATCATAAGTTTATTTGAGATAAAACAAAAACGACATTTCACTATATAAATTACAATTGCGTAACATAGACTTACCTATAATGAATAAAAAAATATTAGGTGAACGGTTTTGACTAGCTATGCATGAAAAAAACTCAAATCATTTATATTATAATATAAACCGATTCGGTAAAATACTGCAATATCTATTGACATATTATTCCATAGTAAGATCTTCAAAAAAGAAATAAAATAATTTATATAAAATGTAAGTTAGAAGATAATGTTGTGATAAATAAAAGAATTAAAAAATTTTTAGATTTTGTAATAGTGAATGATTATAGTATTCAACTCGGTAATAATAAAAACTTAATAAATAATCATTTATTAACTCGATTCTTTAAAAAACTTATATAAATCGTTATTTAAATATCTTTTAAAAATAAGCAATTAAGAAATGATGTTTAAAATAAATATATAAGAAGCCAATGTATTTAATGCAAAACTTCATATTTATGCCGATGTCCAAAATGGCGTTAAAATAAAATATAATAATGCATGAGACGCCACAAAAATTTCATACAGGTAAAGGGTAAGCAACGATTAATACAGTAATAAAAAATATGATGTGTCTATTACAGCAGATAGCTAAATTGTATTTGCTTTACAATTCATAACTAGAAATAAGTCATATAAAATGCTGCTAAACCTCCCACGATAATTGTGCAACAAATATATCACAAATCTCAAAATAATATTTTATCATATACCCGATAATACCAGGAAAATAACATCATTCCTAAGGATGGAATATAATGAAGCATGCATAGCTATTAATTATGCATTAAATTCTATAAGTATTCGATTGTCATAACAAAAGAAAACCCTTGAAAAATTTTATTCGCACGTTTCATAAATAGTATATTTTTGAGGATATATATTATTAACGACTCAATATCTGCAAATGTATCAAGCAGCCACAGATCAAAATTTCATGTTCATTAATCATGATATGCTTCTTTACCACAAGGGAATAGTCGCAGGAATTAATGGATGTATAAGTCTAATAAAAAATTCGTAAAGAGTATTGCATGTTTAAATAGTGATATTCATTGAAAATAATTATATTGATGCCTTGATCCACTTTCATGAACAACAAAACCAAATCATATATTTCATGAAAGATGCAAGTGAAGGCAGGCGGATGGTGGCTAAATCACTTTTAGGTGCAGTATATAATACTTAGTTAGTTACTCCAAACGCATCTGCTATCCTGGATTCTTATTGTATTGAATCGTGAATCGGATAGTAAATGTCGGAGTATTTACTAACTAGATAAAATTGCTAGTATTAATTTTCTTTTCTAATCAAAGTCTATAAAGATATAGTCCGGCTAAAGTGCAAGGACGATGGAGTGGATATAATAAAAGAGGAAAAAGTAATTTTAACAAATCAAATAATATGACTAAAAAAAGTATAATATAATCAGCACGATCAAGATGAACGCTTCCTGATCATGAACTTTTAAATAATTTTATTTGTATTAAAAAAATATGATAGTATCATATGTTGTTCTAGAACCGCAAGGTGTACCTATTTAATGTATTTTTACACAAATGTAGCATATCTTCATTATTTACACTTTTTTCTTTAAATATATATATATATATAAAATTAAGTTTTCAAAGTATTTTACTCAATTGAATTCATTTTTTAAAAGAACTGCTTATGAAAGATACAAACTTTTACGATAAAAATAGAAGGAAAAAATGGCAATAAAAATTGATGAGGCAATAATATTAAAGTGGGAATATATATAATGGAAGGCTTTTGAATATTAAATGTGTTATAATATAAGGATATTGCATAATCAAAAAATTTATGTGTAAAAGTTTAAAATTAAAGCGAGTAATCGTTAAAATAACTGATCGCTGATTACATTAGAAAGTCGAACAATAATAAACTATTAATTTTGTTATAGTTTTTATAAATAATATTTTAATTATTATTTTAAGGGGTCAGTGTTATGTTATTTGTTGTCTTTCTTTTCTTTGTCCTACGACTGACATCCAGTGGCACTTACTTCTCCAAATCTTTTCATAGCCTTTTCTACTCGATATCTTATGCCCATATCATCCTCAATG
>SBIQ01000271.1:0-10441 GCA_014805555.1 Astathelohania contejeani | reverse complement strand
GTCATGGAAAATGAAAGAGCCGAAATTCGGGTCGATACAAGGATAAGGACTGATATCCTAATAAAAAATAATAGACCAGATATATTTATTTACGATAAGAAGGAGAATGAAATTATATTAGTTGAAGGGTATAACGAGACAAGATAATCTCCAAATTGTTGAAACGGAGAAGAAGAGGAAATACAACCTCTTGGCGAATGAATTAGGCTTGCTACACAAAGCAAAAACTAAAATAATACCTTTTGTTATGACATAGGATAGTGTGGTAACCATGCATCACAGAAATTATCTTAAAGAATTGAGTACAACCCCTACGATAGAGGCATACATCCAATCGACGGTACTGAAGAAAACGCTCGAAACCATATCACTTGAGTACAGAAGAAGCATTGAGGATAGCATAGACGTAAGGGATCGAGTAGAAGATGCTGTGAAAAGATTCGGAGAAGCAAGTGCCGCTGGATGCCAACCGCAGGCCATCGAAAAGAAAGATAAAGAATAATACATAGCATTAACCCTTAAATAAATGGAAATTCAGTACAATGTATCAAAGAACTACTGTTCAAAATTTTAAATTTTATATGAAAAATGATGCAAGAATTAAAAAAGAGTTCAAAAATATGTAATTTTTATTATGAAAAAGTCCATATAATTAAATAATTCAATTATTTATAGACCTTATCAACAATATTATTATTTATTTCATAGTTCTTAACTTACGAATTTTTAATATATATATACAAAAAAAACTGCAGTTCACAAATTATATAGAGATGATATCATATAATTTTATATAAGCGTAAATTATCAAAATATACATTATATTCAAAGTATTTTTATAATATTAACTAATACAATGAATAAATACTATTTTATTGACTTTTCCAAAATAACATAAACTAAGACGAAAACTTATTAGAAGTGTTGTATCTATAAAGTTGCTGGACAAGTACGAGCTTGAAATATAAATATCAAACAGTGTATTTATCTGCATTTGTTTCGTGAATGGTAAATTTTCTGATTTTCTTTTTTAGGATGGAGTTATAATAGTTAGTTGAAATGCCATCGAGTTTCAAACATTCACAAATTGACGGCTCACAAATAATATCCTATGTTTTTATATGAGTAAAAATAAACATCTAAGAAAACAAATTAAAAATTGAAAGTATAAAAATAGTTCATGTAGACAGATAAAATGATAATAGCACGCAAATGTTCTGCTTATAATTTAAATGTTAGCAGTATGATAACTCAGATAAGATAGCTGTATGTCTACATATTTGTTTTTACGAATTACACAGGATAATAAAAGTGCTCTATTTTGATACATAAGCATAAAATACAATTCTTCTTCTTTACTTGTAATGGTTATTTAACTTTAATAGACAATATAAGCTGCATCAGATAGCGGTATTAGAGCACATTTTTGAAATTATGTTGTAATCAAATATGTCGCTGCATTAAGCCAGGAGGTTTACAATTAATTAAAAATATTCAAAAAAAACTTCTTAATAAAACCCAAATAGTATAAAATATGAAAAATTTCGTTTAAATAAATGTAACACTTGTATATCGATTCTAAATGTATAGGATATATAATAGAATGCACTTCTTATTATATAAATATATTTGCGTAGAACATGGTGAGACATAAATGTATTCAATATCTTTAATTACATTGTATGGTTTTGTTAAAATGCATGATTAAATAACCTTAAAATAAAAAGTTGTTTTTATAATAAAATAAATTAGGTTTTGATTGTTTCGTAATGTAAACAATATATATTATTTTGTTTTTTATGCATTGAGACTAAATCTTTAGCAAATTAAATATAGTTTATTAAACATATATTACTTATAATACGTCTAATCCAAAATTTTAGAAAGTATATACTAATATGATGATTAAAAGAAAAGATGTTAATTATTTGCAATATACTAGAAAAAGTTTTTACTCAATTCTTGTTTTTTATGTATAAAGTATATTTAATAATTTTTGTTCAAAAAATATGCATTTAAACAGTAATAGTCAGCACACGCTTCTTTTTTGGCGTATTACAATATTTATTTATATTTTTAAAAGTATTTCCTCTCTTATTATGATTATTCTAATTTATTCGAAATTTAGCGCAACCATACCTTGCTCGAGCTTTAGTTTATAGAAGAAAAATAATACTAGCAATTTTCACTATTTAGTTAATAGTTCAATATGTACCATCCGAATTACAGTGAATGGCAATACAAAAACGAGGTATCAAATACATTCGAGTAGTCAAGTTTTATATACCAAAATGTAGCGGCTCAGCCATCATCTGCTTGACTTCATAAGCATTTTTCATAAAAATTAGAAGATTTTAGTTTTGTGAATCAGAATATCAATGCGATTGTTGTCAATTGATGTAACCATTTTCACATTCAATACTCTTTACATAAGTTTTTTTGGTCATTGCACTTATACTTCTTATTAATACCTATCTGCAACTATTCCTTTGTAGAAATGTGTTCATCAAAAGTAATAAACATGTTACTCTTATCTGTGGTTGCTAGATATACTTGTAGATTTTGAGCTTTTAATGATATACCTCCTCGATGTGTAATATCTATGAAACATATAAATTACAGTTCTGCAGTGGGTTATCTTTTGCTATGATGTTTTGCTACTCTTAGGACTTGGTGCATAATAATAGTTATACACGACTCATTATATATTATACCTATACATAACATGCTTTTCAAAGTTATTATTAGATATATATTAATAATATAGAATAACAATACGTAAAGCAACTACAATTTTACTATCTTCAGTAATAGATTCCTCCTATTCTTATGTCTTTACTCTTCTATTATTCTAAGATTAACATCTTAAATTTTACGTTTGACAAAGTAATACATCCGAGAGATACTGTAGAGATTAATAGCTGTAGTATATTTTCAAGTTATCAACAGTTCGTTCTTGGCTCAAACCTTTGATTAATTCATAAAAATTTTAGCATTTATAAATAATATATGGCGCTCTTGAACAATAGACCATTTCAAAAATGATAAAATAAACATAAAAATTATCGACTTTTAATAAAATTATTAAACTATTGAGATTTTTTTTATTATGCATCTAAATAAATAAAACAAGATATTCATAGACTTTATCTTTATTAACACCGTATTTTTCACGCAGACCCTTTTTAGTATGGGAAAAGAATCCTTTTATTGTATTCGTATGCACTAATAAATTTTCAGAATTGACGAAAAAAATAGAATGATTCACTGTTAAATGCGAAACTGTGGATATCCTAGAAAAGGCTGCTCCATAATTTCTCCATTCATCAGTTATACATATTGTGCTTAGAAGAATATGGTTATGTATAATTTGATACGTGGTATTTTCTGATCTATCTTGATCAGGTATAATAAATGCCTTTTTTGAATTTATTTTAACACCTTCTACATACCATGTCTCATTACGCACTTTTTCACTTTCATATTTTCTCTTAAAAAACAAACTTTCGTCATTTTCAACAATAATAGATTTATTATTTTATCAATACTACCTATTTTCGCATCACTTTTGACCATATACTTTATACGAGTCGACCTATGTCTTTCAGCCCATTCAACCACCGACTTTTCTGATATATTTGAATCAAAAGCAATATCACGTTGTTTAGTTCTATTAATAATCTTATAAAAGATTCTAAGAACATTGCCAATTTCTAGTTTGCTTTTGTAAAAAACATATTTTTTTTATGCATTGTGATCTTTTACAAAAAGTTGTTATTCTTCATATATATCCGTCTATATGCCTCCTTATTTTGACTAAAGACAAGGTATATTGCCTACCTCGCAAAATATACCATTGTATATAATCACACATTTGTCTGCAAATTGAATTGCATGTTTGATATTCTGCAGTATTTTTAATTAAAAAGATTTCGGAAAATCTTAAAGACTTAATCTCTGAGTTTGTATAAATATCTCCCTTTTCTATAATGGAGATTCTCATTTTTCTCATTTTTATACTCATTTTCAAGCTTATTAATTTTTTATTTTTAAAATGGTCTATTGTTCAAAAGCGCCTATTTATATTTATTTAATATTTAATTTATCGCATTAATTAACAATTCGTTAACAAGTATAAATCTTTATTATTAACCCTAACCCTTATAAGCTATATTATAAAAAAAGTCGAACTCATTATACTATTATTACGGCATTATCGTTCAAAATGGATTAATATGATCAATATATAGCAGATATTATTATGCAATACATCGACATAATTAATGCTTTTTGTTTTCTACCTAATTATGATAGCTGGCATAGTAAATATAAATTAATAAACTTTATATACTTTAATTTCTTAATGTAATTCAATTGCAGCTATTTTTGTTTATTAATATACAATTTAAATTTATTATCATATATCAAGATGTTATATATAAAAATTAGCAATAGAATTTGTAAAGTAAATTTGTATTTAAATACCAACAATTAATTGATTTAATATATCATTTGATTTTTAACAAAAATATACACTTATTTATAATATTTTTAAATTTATGCTTTTTGACTGTCATGATATGAATGTATTATAGTAAACATTTTATAAATTTAGTTTTTTTTATATGGGTTACATGCTTTTATAATATTCAATAAAATTTAAGCATACATCGTCTTGAAATTCTAAAAACTTAGATTTAAAATAAATTTTTTTTATTTAAAATTATTTATATAAGATTAGTTTACCTTATATTTGATGTTGAAGTTATTTTCCTATATAGAATTACCTACTATTCAAATAACACTTTTCTCTTATAATTATCTGACCTTGCGCTTTAGCGCGACCATACCATGTACAGACTTTAGTTCATATGCTTAAAACACAAAAACTCTACCAAATTTTTGCTTATCCATACCAACATGCCAATTCGTAGTGATTTCTGCTTTAAAGTATTAATTATTATAGCTCGAATGTAAGTAAGTGTTTGGGACTATTCATTCGTAACTTTCACTATATCTGAACGTAACGTTCAGCTAAAATATTCCCGCCTACTGCAAACTTTACGAACTTTTATAATCGAAGAAACAGAATTAATTGTGTTTTTGATTGTTTCAATAAAACAGTCGAAACGGATAGTTTACATTGTTCACACACATGTGTTCAACGGTTTCCTTACCAATACTAAAGCAAACATAGCATTTATCACTGGGTTTATGCTACCGATCGGTGCCTGAAATTTGAAGAATTATTAAAAACAATTCAGGTCATATAATTATATAAACATTCTGATTGTATTCTTTTTTAAATACATTTACTTTATGAATAAGATACTCGTTATAAAAAATATATACTCAATAAAAGAGTGTATAAATACAAATACTATTTCAGTAAATAAGAATATCATTCGCTATCTAGATATACAAAACCTGCAAGTATAATATACAATACATTTGGGTAATTGTCTAATGATATTTATGTAATAATTTATTTTTATTTTTTTTTGATATCGTTCTATAGTCTCTATATATTCGTTCAACTTATGCTTATCTATGATACATTATAGTTTTATAGGTCGTGTTAATTTAAAGTTAAAAATGTATTTAGTATTATATTTTTACTATGATTCTATTTCATTAAACATTAATATATTAGAACATTATTTAAAAAAATAATGATTGTTTTAAATATTTGATATAATTGCATATTAATCACAAGAAATTTACTGCCATTGTATCAAAGTTATTATTTAAATGATTGGTATACTAACTTATTCATTACTATGATTCCATTTAGCTTTTATTATTGGCATTAAATTGATTATTAAAATTATATAAAACTATTTTTTTATCTTGTTTCATAAAAGTCTTATCAATTATAAACGAATTTAAAAAGGTGTGTAATGTTGTTTTACTGTTTCTATTTACTTACTGAAATATTTCAAAATGTTAATGTATTTTTATTTTAGTTATACAATATATATCAATCTATATATAGTTCGTAGTATTTTCTATTAAAATCGTAAATTGATGATTTGTTGCTCGCAAAATAGTATTCATATGTCGAATGAATGTTAATTCTTATTCTGCCGGTTAAAAAGGTAGGATCGGCTTTTTACAATAATATGTAATACATATCATACTGTTATTTTTTGTTTTATATATAATTTTTCATATATCGATCTAGAAATTTTTATGGTTTTGTATGTCTATGCTAGAACCTTATTTATTGTCATACATATGTTTTTTTGTTAATTTGTAACTGCTTATTTTATAAATTAACATAAATAATAACTTGATTATATGTATATTGCAAAAATTTTTTGTACTTATATTTGATGTTATATTAGAAATTGATTGGACCAATTGCTATTTATCACATAAATTTATATCAATACTTTAAATCTTATTTTTCATCGACTCTTCATATTATACTTCAATTGTTTTTTATATCAATGTGCGTAGTGCAAATGCGAGTGTTTCAAATATTTTCATAAATTAATGAACTTTTTGAAATTATTTCTTGTATAGATGTGATTTATTGTTTTTTGTTAATTTTTAGTTTATGAAAGCATTAAATTTATGAGTGCAATAATAATAGAATATTACTACACCACTATTGAAATCTATATTGGTTATGTTTTATATAACAAACAAAAACATTGCATTACTCAATTAATTAACTAATTCAGAACTGTCCTGTTTAATGTTAAATATTTTAATAAGTCAGGATAGTTTGTATTTAAACTAAATATAGATGATATTAATATTTCTCATTGTTAATAATAAATTAAAATGAATGCTATAAATAATATTTATCAATAATGATAAATTAGTTATCTATAATATGAAACTATAACTCATCATAAAAATAAAACACAACTAACTATGTTTCAAAGTTCAATATACATCCAAATATTTTCAATTCTGAGAGAAATTATTAGATCTTAAATTAAAAACTATATCATATGGCATTTAATGAATCGTATATATTTTTATTACATATATAAGAATATAATAATTTGATGCATTAATAGCGTACATATCGTTTAAAAGAAAAGTTATATAAAAAGGAATAAATTAACTAATAATTATTTTAATTACTTGTTTGTTTTAATTTTTCATAAATAGTATCATTAAGTTCAGAAAAAAGATTATTTTCGGAATTTAAATATGTTTTTAACCATTCACTATTTGTTATCTTAGATAAGTCAATAAGCTGCTCGTCTTTTGAGCAATTAAGCAAAAATAAATTAATATAGAACTTTAAATATTTCATATTTTCTGTCATATCATATTTTTGAATACTAGTTATAGATTCGATTAATCTTGCCATGTTTTTTATAAATAATTGAGAAAACATGTGTTTATAAATACCTTCAACAGATACATTATTGCCTTTCGCAATTATATCTTTTTCAACATCCAATTCTGTTAAGATTACATCCCATTCAGTGTATTGTATATCAATTTTATTATGCTTTATAATAAATTCATTAAAATTAATTATTGGTGACTTCAACATATATCCCCAATTTGAAAACATTATTTTAATCACCCAGGAAAAGGTGTTAATTGTTTCAATATTATTTGATAAATTTTTAAGTATTAAATTATACTTACATATATTATAAATACTGTTTAAAAATATGATCGATATTATTAAATCACAATCTTTTATAATATTCAATATTTTGAATTGATCGGCAACCAACCAATTTGAATTCTCAAAAACTTTTTTTGTAAAATATTCAAAAAATTCTCTTTCTGTTTTATTTATAAATTTTAAAAATTGTATTCTCATATCGTTATTATTATTATTATAATATATTATTATTGTTATTATTTCTGAAATTTTATAAAACGCGTTATTTTCTGTTACTTCATTAAACAGAAATTCTACTATCTGATATTTGCAATCTGAAAGATCAGATGTATTTTTCAATAAAATGTTATAAAGAATAGTATCCTTGTTTTTTATCATATTCAAGTGATCACAATTGAATAGTTTCGATATACTTCTCATATCATGTAAAATTAGAGCAAAATATACTACATACATATTCGCATTTGTAGTTTCGGTATCATTAATTCTATTAAAAAGCATTATAATATATTTAGTAAATTTTTCTTTATTAACACGATCATGCATTTTCAATGCGCTATCGTTTGTTAAAACCGAAAATATATAATACCATGAAAAAAAGATATCTGACACTATTTCTACATTTGTATCAATTGGATGCAAAGTATATCGAGATAAAAAAAATTCTTTTGTTAATTTATGTTTATCATTAATTATATATTTAGAAACAGAGGCCATAGTTTTAAAATACATTAATATTTTCTTAATAGGAATTTTCAAAGAATTTTCTTTAAATAATGTTATTTTATTTCTTTCTTCTTGGGTTACATTGGATATATTTTGCACTAACTGATTCGTGATAATGTCATATACTTTATGATTACTGATCGGAGAAAACTGATAAAAATTAATATTTATAATATTTTCAGTATATATCATATTAGAGACTATATTAATAAGTATATTGTTAAATTCTTTAAGAAACTCAATATCAGTTGACATTGTCAAAATAAAAAAATCGTATCCGAAATAATAAATAATATTATCCTTATTTTTTGAAAAAAAACTTTTATCCAGAGAAATAAGTTTATATAAGGTTTTGATCCACAATGAATCATTGTCTGTAAATTTACGCGCTTGAATATGATACATGTGATCAAAACCAATAGGATAACTATATTCTATAGGATGAAAATATGAATTAGTAATCTTTTGTAAGAAACTCTTTTGTATTATTTCATTTAATAAAAAATCGATGTTGTCATCGTAATTTTGGATTTTATTATTTAATGTTACAATATCATCGGTTTTTGTTATTGAGTTTTTCGTCGATATTAATCGAATAATATATATTGAAACCTGAAAAATAAGCATAAATCATGCAAAGTTACTGTTTATATAGATATTTTTTTATTTGATGTGTGATTATACATATATAGTAAATTAATCAAAGATATTTGATCTTTTGCATAGAAATGTCAAGATGTTTATAAAAGAATTTTTATTTTCTTTCGTTAAATAATAATTAAAAGTATTGGAGATGTCTTTTTTATCAATAATGAAGAATAATACAAAATAATTTATTAAAAAAAGTTTGATTTTCGATAATATGAAATTTTTATCTCTTGAACAAATAAATCAAAAATTAGTCAATATACATAAAAATGTATTAAATTTATATAAGTGTATATAATCAGGTGAAAGCACATATTATCATTAAAATAAAACAAATAAATCATTTAAATAAAAGCATTATTGAATATGAAATACAATATATGAAAAAAAAATGTACTAGCCATTTAAAATCAATAAAATTTGATTTTTACTAGTATTTTAATTACTTATACCTTATCAAATTATGATTATGTATTATATTTTTAATATAGAATATGTATTGATGTATAACGAATATAATAGTTATAGTATGTAACTTTATTTAGATATAATATTTTGCATTTATAATTCTTTGACTATTTTTCGAAAGCTATTTTTGTATTAGGAATAAATTACAATATCCTTTAAATTAGTGATATAACTGTCTCAATCGTGATAATTGTCTTAACTTTGTGTTAATATCATTTTTATTCGATGTTTATATCATCTATCAGATCTTTATTCGTTTTGATAAAAATAAGAGCTACTTTTATGAGATAGAACTAAACAATAGAACTTTTACTATATCTATAATCACATTTAAATAGAATATGCTGCCAACTTATCTGAAGTTATTTAATACAGACATCTTAGATGTATGTGTTAAAGCTGCGTATTATTTTATTTATATTTACCAATATGTCTCTATCAATATATCACTTTTATTACTATATATGCCTCTTTTTTATTGGGCAAAACTTGAGCTATTTTTGCGAAGCAGACGAAATATCTTTAAAAATGCATACAATTTGACGAATTTTTAAGACTCTAGTATACTAAGTAATATGACACAAAATATACATTTATTTATTTATAAAATGCAACATAATAAATAATCAGTTTTCATATCTAATTATAATATTTATTTTCTGAATAGTTTTTTAATCAAGAATATTTTAATTTTTGACTTTTTTGACGTCATATTTGACTTTTCTTATAAATTTAAATTTATATTTATAAAATAACAAAACGTATCTATTTGTTTAAATGGTAGTATAACGATTATTCTTTGGCATATAAGAAAAAAATAAAAAATTATAGATGCATATTGCTATCATATTGTTTATAAATACAAAGGCGTGTTTATTTAATTTATTGTTATTCATATAAATATTTATATATACACAAATATTCAGTATTTATATGCTTAAAATATAGTCATATAATATTAAGAAAAGTTAGTTGTATTTTTATCAATAAATTTAA
>SBIQ01000270.1:0-10646 GCA_014805555.1 Astathelohania contejeani | reverse complement strand
TCTCAATTGAGACAGTTGCTGCACTGGGTCAAGAACCTCACAGATTATTCCATATATAAAAAGAGCCTCTAGAGTATAGCCAAGGAATCATAAATCGTGAAGGATTTCGTTTAAATAAAAGAAATATGATGGATGTAGTAAATTTAAATAATTCAATTACAATTAGAAATACTATTATTTCATATCGTTTGTATATTTTAAGCAAGATACAAATTTTAAGAGGTGTAATTATAGATTTAGAAGGTCATTTATGTATTTTAATTTTAATAAACTTAATAGAGATTGAGGGTAGGATATTTTCTATTATTAATTAATGTAAATCTTCAAATTATGCATAATTGAATCAATATTCATGATTATTAAAAATACATGATATTATGTCAAATCATATAAAAATACTATAACAGTATAATCTATTGCTTTTTAAATAACCATTTCTCGAACAATTTTTTATATTTTAAATCGCTTTTGTAAGGACATTTTTGGTACTTCGTTCAATGGCCATGAAAAGAAAAGCTGGTCGAAGATATATTCTCTGTTATATTTTCGATGAGAAATAATAATTTCATTGATTTTAACTTTATAATACACATAATTAATAAAACATCATAATGAATATAAATATCGATTTTCATCTTACCGATGTTAATCTCTTGAATTAAGTAATTACCAATGCTATTCTTATAAACCTCTTGCTTTATTTTATATTTTTCAAAAAAAATTTGTAAATATAATTGAAAGTATAATAAATCATGTCAATATTGTATTTTGATGCTTTTTATACAATTGTAAATGCTACCCTATGTCCTAGGTTTTTCTTTATATTAAACTAATACATTAATGCAGTTACTATAATCAAATTCCTCATATAAAAAGTTGTAATTGTAAATTATTATCATATATCATTTAATGAAACATAATTAATAAAAGTAATCACTGAAAATGTGTGTAAGTGATTTACATTCACCAAATTAGTATCAATATATTTGTTTTTATTAATAAAATGTTTATATATATCGCCCAAGACATGCTAAAATATAATAAAAAATATAAACAGCATGTTATAATAGATCAACTTATAAGATCTATTTTATGATTTAATAATTTTTAGTAGCAACAGACACAAAAATAAAACGAGATACATATATCTCATATTATCTAGTATATATAATTTTTTATCTTTAAAATTGTGTTAATATTAATATTTAGTTCACTTCATTTTATTGACATTATTAGGTATTGTTTATCACACTGAACTAATACATTATTATATAACATTACCCTTTTTCACTCGATAAAAAATGCTATTTATCTTATTATAGCATACTATATTATCTTTTAATCAACAATCGTAATATGATTTCTAAAAAAGTGATAATACTTTTAGCAATTTCATGTAAATTATATACTTTTTTTCAGTTAAAATACTTAGTGACTTTTTGCAAAAATGCACTATAAAGCAAATACTAAATATATTAAATTCATTTCATTTAATTTATGTCATTATGAATAAAATAATTACGTATTTAATTTAGTTTTTTTACAAAAATAGCGATAATACAAACTAACTTAAATATTATAAAAACCAATATTAATTAAGGCATTACAATTTTATCATAATCTTGTATGACATAATATATTAAGTTACAACAAAACATTTTCGTTAGGAAATTAACTCATTAGATGCATTCTTTAATGTCTTCACAAATAAAACTTTTTATCGCTTTTTATTAATTCAATCATAGATACTATATTTTAGTTAGTTATTTTATTATAGTTTTATCACTTTTTAATGCATAAATTATTGTTTATTGTTATTAACAAATTTTGGTTTTGATATTAAGTAGCGCACATATTTATATGCTTTTAAACTAAATTTTATATTGAATAACACATTGCACACATGTTAAATTTTTCTAAAATTCGTATTTTTCTAATTTATTATTTAGAAAAACAATTTTTGAATATGCTATAATTGCATGAAAAACAAGTTTAAGACTTAATTACGTTGATTCAGATGAATTAGCTATCATAAAACTGAATTTTTAAGATTTATAAAAATATAACTGATATTAAATGACAAAAAATTAAGAATGAATAGATCATCAATATTTTGTTAAAGTTTTACCAAACCTTTTTTTAAAAAATTGAAATGATAATGAACCTGTTGTTTTACATCATATATTTATTTGTTTACAAATAACATTGATACACTAATTATTATTTAATGATTATTCTTTACAGCTGCCGTATAATATACATATGAGGTTTGATTATTAAAAAAGTCAATGGAATCGATGATTAATAACCGTGCGTATAATTATTACTTACACAATTATACAGAAATGTTATATAATGATATTTTATATATGAAGTGTGAAATCAAATATATAAAATTGAACTTAAAATACAAATAATTAATATCAAACTTATTTATATTATTAAATTCTAATCTCTGTGATATAATATATAGTATTTCATACTTATTCAGTTAGGAATATTGTATAAGTAAGTAAAATTAATAAATCAAATTAAAATAATTATAATATTAGTTGAAAACAAACAAAAAATATTAACATTTATATAATGTTATATACATTCCAATTTCTGTAACGAGCATTTCTAACGAAAACAAAAAAACTTAATAATATATGAATTTCAATATCATATAAAAGTATATGTTGACATATTAATTGTTTATAGTTTATTATTGATTTATAAACTTTTACAAAAGATATGCTATATAATATATAATTTGACTTTGGATACGTTTCGCTCATATAATCGATGAATATTTACTAATATTAGAAAACAATTACCCCATCTATATTTGTAATAAATGTATTCTGATGCTTTAAGATGTTAAAATTTATGATAATTGGTTTATATCATTTATTTGTTTATGCTTATGATCGCCTAATCGCTACAATAGCGAGTAAATTCAAATAACTATACTTTATTCAAATAAATATATTAAATATTTTAAGCATATAACTAACAGACATTTCTGACAAGAGTCTTTTAAATGCTAAGTTTCTTCTTTGCTTTAGAGAGCTTAGGATATTTTTGTAAGTTGTCAATTTGGAATGAGTTCATCAAATTCATGCCATATATGTGTGAAGCTTATTGGTTTTTTAACGAACTTCTAAAACTGACACCTTTGAGAGGAATGTAGATAATTGATGAGTCGCTCATCTTGAAAACATACACACATGTAGCAACAGTTATAAAAACATATCTAACTAAACACTTATTCAATACTTATGATACCCAAAACTATTAGTAAATTCTTGTTCTAATTTAACGTCGTTTTTGACGAATAATACATATATAATAAATAACGACAGATAAAATAATCATACTTTATAATATATAATATTACTCTGAATTTAATAACATTATATAGTATTATATCTTTTAAAGTGAAAACATGCAAAAAATAATTGCTCATATATAAATATACTTGCTATGTTCTAAAAATTTAGAAAAAAAAATTCAGAATTTATAGTATCAGTACACTAGATATAATCAATTTTTGTATCAATATATCATAATATACAGAAATTTACATGTACGTAAAGCCTGATCAAAGTATTTCTCTCATGCATGTAATTTGTGTTCAATTTTTCAATATCATATATTTATATATAATATAATTTTTATACAATATAAATGAAAAACGTATTATATTAATCGTTATTAGCTATTATATTTAGGTACATGTTTTTATAATATACCAAAATGAAATTAGGCCAACTTTTTTATAAATAAATATTCTGAATATTTATTATTTATGAATAGTAAATAATATTTGTTCACTAGCAATGTTTTTTATTTGATATATTATACTTTCTAATTTGCATATTTTAATATTTATATCGCTTATTCATTTATCAATTAAATTAATATTATTTCGATATATTCACATACATAACAGTATTGCTTCTGCGTTTTTATTTAAATATTTTACTAAATACATACTTAATCAAATAAATAATATTGTCACTTTTTAAGTATTTATGTTGTATTTTGTAATTATACAAATATTTTATGTGATTATATAAATTATTTCGATTATCAAGGATATTAACAGAATAAAATATTTCGATATGTTTTATGTTATGGTAAATCCAAACTAATCAAATCTAATATAACGGTTTTTAATTAGACGCTTTTTTTGTAATTTTTAATATATTGATTTAATATTTATTATTATTGTTCTTGATTTAATGATTTACCGATACTACATCATATTTTCAAGAATTTAACAGTTTTTTATGTATTAAAAATATCATTATCTATCATTATATAAATATCTTTACTTAAATCATGTATTTTATTCGATGTAAGACATAAGGATTTATTATGAAGATATCAATCATAACTTAATATTTTATAAATTAATCGTAACCATTCATATTATTGAATGTTAATAAGATTGATGCTATTGTTACACCATCATTACATTTTTGTATAGCTATGAAACTTATAATTATACAAATTTTAAGTCTTTTTTGATAATATACTTATGTTCGTATATTTTATCATTAATGTGAATCAATCGATTATATAAGTTCAATTATTATTAAACTAGTAAGAAAACATAGAATTTTTATTGTATGATCATAATCGATATAAATTTTTTTCTGAATTTTATTAAAATAGTTAAATTGTTTGCTATAAATATCCTTTCACTTACCTAATTAATAACATAAAACATGCTTTTTGAAAAGAAAAACTTGGGAAACTATAAATATAAAAAAAATTTGCATTATATATAATTTTCTATAGATATTTAGGTACATTTAAAAGCCAAAATATATAATACAAAACGATTTTGTTATTATTCACTTATTTTTAGATGTTTTATTATAAATTACGTTTCGTTCTGTAACAAACTAAAACTCAATTTTTTTTATAATTTGGTCATTATTAGTTTGCACAGTGCTAAATGATTGTATACATACATAGCAATTTATAATTATATAAGTTTTTTATTTATATGATACAGACATTATATTTAATTAGTATTTATCATTTAATATAATCACGTATTATATATAGATATTTACTTGCAATATCCTCATTATTAACATTTGATCAAAATTGTCTATAAGCTAGTTTTTTTAGTCAAAGTTAAAAATAGACTATTTTCCAATACATATTACTGTTTAAATTTTTATATGGTATATGATTAAAAAAGCAAATATTTATAGACCATGCGATAAAAGTTCAAAATGCCTAATTTGTTATTGCAGTTTTTAATTCGTTATTATGATTTTCATTGATTACATAAAAATATTTTTAACTATACATGATCTTTAACATGACAATTGTTCTAGGCTACTATAGCTTGAACTTTTTAATTAAAAATTCATAATTTGTAATTATACATGACAGATATTTTTAATATTTTATGGTAATCATCCTATAAAATATAAAAATCTATATGATTAAACAAATTTATTGAA
Organism: Astathelohania contejeani; assembly: GCA_014805555.1. Taxonomy (NCBI): domain Eukaryota; kingdom Fungi; phylum Microsporidia; family Astathelohaniidae; genus Astathelohania; species Astathelohania contejeani. The sequence goes on along the minus strand of SBIQ01000270.1, from coordinate 5,175 downwards.
AATAAAATAAATTACTTTATATGATAAACTAATTTATATCATGTCCTTAAACAATTCATTTGATTTATATACCACCATATAAAAAGTACTGTATAACTAGCTATATTACAATACTAATAATACAATTTTATCTTTTTTGAAGTATTTATCATAGATTTATTTGAATACTGGCCGGTTAACTTTATGGAAGTGAAAATATCTAAATATTAGAAGTTTACGATCATGATATATGTTGTTATATCAATATTTGACTACAATTTCTTTAATTCAGTTTTAATAAGATAGTGTAATTAGACATTTCCATATATTCGTATATTAAATGCTTTCATATAACTTTAATTACTGATTTTAATGAATACGTTCTATTCTTTTTGCGTATATGTCAACCTTTTTAAAAATATATGTGACAAATATTTAAATTTGATTTTTTTATATTATTATATAATTTTGTATGCGATATTAATTCATAATTATCGTTTAATCTATTTTTGTCTCACTTTTAATATAGCTCAGTTTTATTTTTGAAGTGATTAGCTATTTGATTAACTTTTTAGTTATAAATTTATTTTGAATATTTTGTTTTAACAAGAATAAAACTTAAAAAGTATTAAAATTTATTATTTGCATAAACTCTACTTTTTGCAAAATATTTCAGTCTTAAATGTAATTTTTATGAAGTCTCTGATATTGTTGCATTATTTCAACAAGTAAAAATATTAGTTATAAACTATGTACATAAACACTTTTCGCAATATTATGATATCGTAGTCGCTGTTTACCATATAAATTTAGCGATAAAGATATTTTAAATCGCTTTAATGTTATTAATGCTCTATGAGATAAGAAGCCAATATAAAATATATTTATATATTTTTTTACTATTCATAATATATTATATAAATGGCTTTTTATTATGTAAGTTAATTTATTGATTTTTTCAAGTTTATCTTATATATTTATTCAGCAGTTATCCGTACTCTACATAATCTCATATAATATTATGAATCCTGTTTTATAATCACTATAAATCATTTGACTATTTCTTTTTATAGAATTAGCATCGAAGACAATGGCATTTTATACGAATCTAATATTGATTAATAATTATGTAAAATTTGCAATATTTATACATCGATATTTTTTTATTCACATACCATTTTTGAATATTTCATGTTTAATTGTTTTTAACACTAATTATAGACTAGAAAATATACGAGATGTGACATCAATTTGAATCGTACTATTAAGTATCGTTATTAACTGATTAATCAGTTTATATAATATGGCATTGCATTTAAATTTCATAAAACAATAAGTCAAGAACATATTTATATCAGTGCTTTTATTCTTTTTCTTTTCTTACTTTTGTTTATATAATACTTCTGACCAGACTTATACTAGAATTAGTAAAGAAATTTGATAAAAACTAATCAGGCTTTAAAAAGAATCATTACGTATTTTAATAGAATGAAAAATTCATAATAGTTATTATTTAATCAATATAAATTAAAAATTTTCAAATTAAAAAATAATCTAAATAAATAATTAATATAAAAGATAAAGTTTGATTTAATGCTATTGATAAATAAATTTAATGCAACAAATAATTATGATTAAATTGTATTTTATATTATGAAAAAATAAATAATAACGCATCACAAAATAATTATAAGTATTAAATGGAAACTTATTTATACTTTATGCAATTATATTTATTGTATAACATATCATGATTACAAAGAAATTGAAGGAAATTTTAAAGATAATCATGCAATAATAGATATAATCTATAGATAAAACTTTATTTATAAATAATCCAATATTTTATACACTAGAAATGATATAAATATTATCAAAATTATAATATTTAATGATTTCAGGCATTAAAATCCTTGAACTTATAAAAAATCAGAAATTCCAAATGCTATTATACAAAATGAAATATATATGCATATGCACGATTGTTGTAACATTAAGTATGCAAAAATGTCAGTAAAATTATTATTTATATGAAATAAAAATTACTTTATTTGTATGTGAATATTGAAAATAAGTTGTTTGCGAAAGTGACAAAATAAACTGGTAATATTATATTATTCATTATTTTTTCATACATAAATAAATATTACGATAAATAGTACTTTTTATAATTATATTGTTTTTGACAATATATATTAGAAAATTTGCTTGATATACATTGTTTTAAAGTATCAGCATCATATATGATATCATAAATTAAGTATACTTTGATTTGACTATTGTTATAGAATTGATATTTATATTATGTAATGCTCTTGTAATTAAAAGATATTCGTTTTAGATGAATATTTTATATACTTATTCGATTTAATTATAGTGTTTGTTTTTATCATAACTGATATTCTCTTATTCTATAAATGATTTCTTCATAAATTTTAAAAGAAAACTAGTAGTTATGCTTAAATTATAATATTATATAACCAATTTTTTTATCTGTTAGTAATTAAAAATGCATTCGAATGTTTTTTATATATAAAGTTATAGTGTGGGTACTGTCGCTTATTTATGAATTAAATCAAAAATCTAATCATAATTCGTCACGACGTTATACAGAATCATTTCATGCAATGATATAAATTAGCATACATGTGTTTATTTGTTATTAGCTATAATTCGTATTTTTTTAGCTTAAAAAATTTAAAGCAGATTAATGACATTCAGATGATATGCATGTATTTTTTACAAAATTATTATGTTATTCACTTACAGTATTCAATATTTTGAAGTAGATATGATAGTTTGCTATTATAGGGTATAATTTGCGATCAATCTATAGATAAAAATTTGTTATTTAATTAAATTTTATATTTTTTGTTGATAGAAAAGTTAAATTCCCCATGTACTAATTAATGTATCGACTGTTAAATAGTTTTTACATTTATATGTTACAGGTCAATGTTATTTCATACTTTGCTGAAAGCATTTATAAAATTTTAGTTTATATAAAGTTTCAATATTGTATAAAAACACTTATTTAAAACATATAGTTTTATAAAATATATTATTACTTTTTTTATGCACATCATTTATATTTAATTTATGAAAACTATATAATAGCTTTCTTTATTTTTTTAACTCTACGAAAAAGTGAAAATTGTTAATTTAACTGTTCTATTTTAATGACACAATATTCTACATATATTATTGCGATGGATGACTATTGATATGGATATTCTCAAAAAGTATTGTATCTATGCTATAGTCATTATTTTACTTCAATAAATACAAATTTCATAAGTTACATTGTGTTCAGTTATAAAAAATTTATTATGCTTATAATTATTACTTTTTAATTTTTGTTTTTAAATTTGACATGAGTTACAAATTTTTAATAAATGCGAACTCTATTATATTTCAAATATTAATAATAAAGAGCGTATTTGTTATATATTTCGTCTTGTATTTTGAAGCGTTTAGTGTTTTGTCTGCATAATAATTTATTTAAATATAAATATATGGTTTTTTCATTCTGTTCATTCATAGTATTTTCACTTTGTATTTATTTAATCATATCTGCTTTTTAGACCCCCATTATTTTTACACCTTTTACGCGTCCTATTATATTTGTATGTTTTGTATTTGTAAAATACTATTTGAATCTTTATTTAAACGAAATCTTTCACGATTTATAATTCCTTGGCTATACTCTAGAGACTCTTTTTATATATGGAATAATCTGTTAGGTTCTCGACCCAGTGCAGCAACTGTCTCAATTGAGACAATCTTTTCTACTTAGGTACTCATTCCGCTGTTAGTCAAAGCCCATACCGTCTATCGGAGGCCGATCGACCTTGCAATCAAGCCAGGATACCTGTAACCCGATACTTTTGGCATTAAACCAGGGCACTTTTATCATTTTAGTGTCACCCGTAAGCGTCCATATGGAACCGTGCAGCTGACTTACCCGGAGTCCCCTACTGCAGACATTCCAATATAAGCGGAACGTCTGCGTGTTGCCTTGGTTTAATCTAGGTGCGGGTCTGTTTTTATACTTCTATATTCATTGTTTTTCCATATGCGCCTCCTTTGCTCTAGATAGAGCGTAGGATATTTACGTGAGTTGTTAATTTGGTAATGGGTGCATTAACCAAATGCAATATATGTGTGAAACTTGATGGCTTATAAACAAACTTCTAAAACTCCCGCCTCTGAAGAGGAATGAAGAAAATTGGTAAGTTGGCCATCTACAAAACACACACACGGATAAACAGTTTCGGACTTGAATTCCAAGTTTGTACTTGTCCAGCAGCTTCTGACACCCAAAACTACAAGTAAATTCTCGTCCTAGTTTAACGTCATTTCGGAAGTTTGTAAAATACTATAATATTTACAAAAATTTATTATTTAGTGATGTCTTAGTTTTATTTATTTCTCGAATAAATTATTCAAATATTGTTTAGTTATATTATTCCTTATTTTATCAGTTTATTATTCGAGTTGGTAAATATTCATGATTTTTAATATAAAATGGATATTAAAACAACAATATTTGTTGATGCCACAGGGTATGAGCATACGTGCTAAAAACTGCATAAATAAGCATTCAAAAAATTAAAATAAAAAACATATTATGAGATAATTTTTTAATTATTTATAGTATCGAAAGCTTCAATATGAAAACGAATTATTCTATTTTTTTAATGCGGTTTATACGAATGACTTAATTTTTATAAGAGTATTCAACTCTATATAAATTATATAAATATCTTTGATATATATAATTATGTAAAATATAAGATTTAACAATATTTTTTAATAAACACTTAATCAGACTTTATTCGATAATAAGATAGCATATTATACGTTTCCATTGTGCAGGTTTTATACAATCTTTTTACAATGAGATAATATATTACAAAGTGTTACTTTTATGTATATCTTATGTCTTATAAATGTTATATATGAACATATATAATTGAATTAGATTGCCATTATAAATAAAATGAAAACTCTTGTTGTTATAAGAGTTTTCAGAAATATGAGAAATTATATATTGTTTTATAAATTAAATGGAAGGGTGTAAAAAAAAATCGAGCTCTGGATACAAAAACAAAAAATCCCTAAAAACAGAGCACGTGGCGGAAGGGTCTGAGCCTACGATGGCAGTCAGCGAAGTAATCGCCTCTAATCAAGTCC
>SBIQ01000269.1:0-10661 GCA_014805555.1 Astathelohania contejeani | reverse complement strand
TACCTTATGTTATGACATGGGATGGTGTGGTAACCAAGTATCACAGGAATTATCTAAAAGAATTAAATATAACCCCTACGATAGAGGCATACATCCAATCGACGGTACTAAAGAAAACGCTCGAAACTATATCACTTGAGTACAGAAGAAGCATAGAGGATGGCATAGACGTAAGAGATCGAGTAAAAAATGCTGTGAAAAGATTCGGAAAAGCGAGTGCCACTGGATGCCAACCGCAGGCAATCAAAAAGAAAGATAAAGAATAATATATAGCATTAACCTTTAAATAAATGATTTTTCTAAATAGTTATTTATGGAATTGAAGCTTTAGTTCTTGCAAAAATAGATAGATTGTGTAATACAAGTTTATGTTAATTAATTTAAATCTGAATGCGAGCATAATATTCACTTGTTAACTATCATATTGATTTGCAACACATTGACCCAGCTAATTTATTACGCTTGATTACGAAAGACGTACGACTTCATTTAATATAAATATAAGGTATATTTTAAACTCAGTTGTTTAGAAAGGCTTTATTACTTACGCAAGAAAAAGGAAGATGTGTATGAAGCAGAAAATTTAAGAGTGAGTTCATGCTGAAATCATTTTAGAAAAAGTTATAACCATTCAAATATGTCTTCTCAAAAAGAAAGCTCTATTCTAAAAATAATAAAACGAATTATTTTTAATATGAAGTCACTTATAAACATTAATAAATAATACTTCATTAAAAAATATTAAATGTGTACAGATATATCTTTTATATTATAATATAAACATAATGAAATTACATTTAAATTCGTGTAGAGATCGATCAAATGAAATGTTAGCCTGAAGAATTATTTTATTTGGATGAATACAGAATCATAATTTATGCAGAAGTAATGTATTACTGCATTCAATATGAAAATTTTTACTAAGGTATAAATTTTATATTGTACCGATATAATAATAAAGCTTAAAAATAAATATATTAACTGACTACCGGTGTTAAAAATCTTGGTTATATCTACACACGTAGACATAACGAGGTTTTTAAATATTAACAATTTTTTAAATAAGAGTTCGAACGATAAAAAAAACTGTGATAGCATTTTGTTCAAGAAAATGTAGAGCATAAAAAGCAGAAATTTATGTTAACATTAAGAAAAAAATTAAATTCTGATTAAACATAATCGACTAACATAATTGTTTACGTTAAATACTTAAGTTTAATAGTTTTAGATAAATTTGGCATAACGAACTATGATAATTTTAAGTTTGTCGGGATAAAATGAAAAGAAAATATTTTCTTTCAGCTAACTAGCTAAAATTACCTCACAATTCTAAAATTAATATAATACCTTATGTCATTACATGAAAAGAAATAGTGACGATGTATCATGATGGTTTATTAAAGAAGTAGAACATCACATGAACTATTAAGTAAGGTATATATTCAAATATCGTATGAAAGAAACCTTTATAGACTATTACATGAGTTCAATTGAAGTATTGAGTATGGTATGAAAATAAATAGTAGGATTGAAAATGTGATAAAAATGGTTGTGTACAGTTGTGCTAATACATATCCATCACCCATATAAGAAAAAAAAGATAATATAAAAACGATATTTTTAATATGAATTGAAATCATATTATATTAGCGTTTTTCTTTTATATAAAATGATATATAAAGCTAATATATAACAATTTATAAGACGTTATTATCTATTTTTCGATACATATCTCATGGTTTAAAATAAATAAATTGAAATTATATTTCTATTATAAAATTAATGAAATCTTAGTAATTTTTTCATACAATGCTAAAATTTACATTACAAAAAGCTTTTTCAAGTAAACAATAAAACATTATTTTTGTGTATATTTTATTGAATAATATATTTAAAAAGCATATTATGTTTATAAATTGCATTTTTATTCCAAAAATATTTATAAAAATGTTTTGAATATAAAAAATATGTTACTTATTTTGATTCCACCAGAAAATACTATTATTTAGTAAACATTGTAATAGAACTTATATAAACAAAAAAATACAAAAAATTATTACATTTTCTTGATATACACATAAAAAATTCTGAAAGTATTTTTTAAAATATATATTAATATGAAATATGTTTATAATTATTAAGTATATATTTGTTTATAAATATGAAACAATTCTTTAACGAAAATATATATAAATAATATCTATGCTTAATCGTATATATAAAATCATTGCATTTTATTAATATTATATAATATGTGAGAATAACATTACTCTTATACAATTTTTATTATAGTTTCCATAATCGAAGTTTTATTATAAAATGAGTGTCTATACAATAAGACTATATAAAACCATTTTTAGGTATTCAAGCAACAAGATGTCCATTATACAGTCGACTATAACATCTCATAAATAAATTGTATAGAAATTTTATTTATATAATAAAAATTTTAGAAATAGATGGCATTTAAGAAAGTTTTAGCGTAAAAGAAAGGTTACTACAAAATATAATAAATAAGGTTCTTTATATATACATTTCATAATATTCTATGTACAAATAATATATAATATATTTGTTGAAATTTATCGTTTATCAGACTTTTGTTGTTAATAATTAACTGCAAAAATATTTCATTTAATTTCTGACATTTACTATTACATTCAAATTTTATTTTAAAATGAATTAAATGGTGAATTAAATATCTATACAATACTGATGTATATTATTTATACATTATATCAATAATATAATATTATATAAGAAATGTTATTTTTGAATTTAAAAAGTATTTACCACTATATTTAGAATTGTGATTATATCAAATGATAGATAATATTGTATGAACGTATGTACATAAAAAATTGCGAATCTTGTGATTATGCATTTTATTTATATTTTTTATACAATGTTTTTATTTAATATACTTTACGTATATACGAAATAAATAAAAATATATAGATAATGAACTATAATATTAAGCGCAAGTTATCATTGGGCGTTGACCATAAAAATACAGTTTTGCTATTTATGAAAAAAAATATATAAAAATATAATACGTGCCTTTAAATACAACATACTATGTAAAAATGATTACATGATATTTATTTTACTCATAAATATCTGTCTAGATTATAATTATTTATATGGAAAATGTTATTCATTTAAAACTAAAAATGTATCTAATAACAACCTGAATTAAAAGTTAAAAAAAGGATGTATAAAATATATAGTTATATTGTTTTTGAAAGCGAACTTAAAGTTTAAAAATAAATTATAGCTCAATTATATAATGTACATATTGTATAATTATTTTGTTATTTAATACAATATATATTCAGTCAACATTTAAGTTTACAGTGACATTATTTTTTATTATCATATTGCATTCCTTTGCTAAATTTTAATATTTTTTGTGTATTTACAGCTTTCAAATTCTGCAAATCGATACAAAATTTGATCTTAAATATAATAATTAATTGCTTTCTACGTGAGTATTTTTATTGTTATTTTTATTAAAATATAAAATTTATGATATAAACGAATTCTTTATTGAGATTTATAATACTATTTGTAGATTATTTTCTATCAATTATATTGAATTATTATTTTATCATCTGATTTTAATATTTATCATTGAAATATACTTAAACAATATTAATTTTCAAATAAATATTGTTTTTTGACTTTATAGTTACAACATGTGTTTAAACATTTATTTATATTTTTGGCTTTAAAATATAAAAATATCTACTTACTCATATTGTCGTGCTATACATTCTGTCAATATCAATATACTACGAATTTCAAGTAAAAACATAATATTAAGCTTCATGCCATTTCAGATTGATAATTATTTTCATGATCATTGCTTAGCTCAGATAATCATCATAGCTATGCATCACTATAATAAAATAAAGTAAAACAGGCCGATCGTTTGTTTTTTTAGTTAATTTCAGCATTGTATTTGAAAACTCTACATTTAATGCATATATTACATATTTTTATATTGTTCCAGCCTTTCTCAATAATATACAAACATTAAAAAATATAAGTATTTGCTTCCACAGTATCATTAACTGATTATAAATATTACTAAAGTGTAAAATAGTATAATATTTATTATTGTCATATATCATAAATACTGCAAATTTTTAATTATTTTTAGATATATGTTTTTATTACTAGTATTTATAATTAGCTATAATTTAAAAATGATTTGGTGTATTATAAATTGATTTTTAGGAATGTTATAGTTAAGCATGTATCTATCTATAATAATCTATGTCGAAGATAAATGAAAGTAGATACAAATAAGGTTTATTTGTTTAATTTTTAGTCAATAATAACAATAAGTTTCGAATTATAATATAATAATTTATGCTATGTATAAAAAATATGTTATTCATCTAGAAATAGTATAATAAATATTGTCAAGTAGGTATTAGTTGTCAATAATATCACATATATATACTATTGATTAATCAGCTATTAACTTTTATAATATTTTTATGAAATGCGAGTATAAGTACGTCTTTTAACATTTCATAATAAAATATTTTTAGTGCCTAGTACATTAAACTTACAATCTTAAAAATTTTTTGAATTGCATAAAACTCGCTGCATATTGGATATTAACTTGTAAATATGTGACACAACAACTTATAATTTTATTTCTTTAAGATTCATTTTAACTGAAAAGTTCATTATATAATACAATGACTTTTTAATATATTCCTTTATTTTTAAGATCATTTTTATATGCATATTCATATATTAATGCATATACATTATTATATTTTAATGTCTACAAGCAATATAATGAAAGTTAATTATTTAATGTGCTTCATTTTTAAAAATTTATAAAATAATAATTTTTTTCATATATTTTAAATATATATGAATAAACAATCATTCCTTTATTTATTAAATTAATTGATACTTTGTGCGTCAAAAAATGTTTTAAAAGTTATCAGCATAAGATCTTAGTGATAAAAGAGTATAATTACATAAATTTTTTAAACTTTCAAATTTTATGTAAAAATAAACTCTAATTATATTAAGTAATAAGTACAATAATGATACGATTAATATTTGCACAATCACGAGTATTTTCTCTTATTTGTAATATTTATCGTCACAGAAGATGTGAAATATAAACTTCAGTATTATTATCTTTTTTTAATATAACATACTTGTAAACATAATAATATATTGTTATTGAATATAAAAAACATAAAAAGAGTGTAGTATATAGTATTTTATAAGCTGTAAATATATTACCCAAAAACCATAAGAATGGAAAGCTTTTGTCGAAATATATTATTTAAAATAATTTTATGCTATTTAAAAATATATAATACGTAAATTGGGTAAATCTACATTATCGTATCAAGTTTTTTAATGATTTCATGCATTATTATAACAAAAAAAAAAGCTCTATTAATTTTAAATGTATTGTATTATCTGCTTGAATAATTATTGTAAATTATAAACATCCATTAATGGTTGTAAATATAACATAATACATACATTCGATCAATATACTTTTCGTTAATATTTATTACAGGATAAACAACAACGTTTTAGATGTAATTATACATAGATAAAAGGCTGTGCTTATGTTGGAGACAGGCGAGTTGATAAGTAAAAAAAATTGTAATATTCTTTAATAGGTGCAAACTATTTACATATTTTGTCATATACGTTTAATATTTATTAAATAATAAACAAAAATATATTCGCATATAATGATATAAATTAAACATTTAATTTATAAAAATTTTATGATATCGATTAAAAAAGGAAGAAAAATCAAAATACGAAACTACTTTTAATCTAGTTACGTTTTTATAAGATTTGAAGTAAACATTATTGTATATAATTATATTAATAAAAATATTGCATATATTAATAATTATACACTATTTGTATTTATACTGACTTATTTGATTTCATTACCGATTTATTTATTTATATATGATTATTAAAATTTTTAAGTTACTAAATTTATTTCAACCTCAAAAGTTGGCATCATTATAGTAATACTCAAGTATCATAACATTTTATTACGTATTACTTTTTATTTTTGTATGTAAAAACTATTTTATATATTTATTTGAAGTTTATCTAAATTTATATTACATATTTAATTAAAAAATAATGTATTTGATCGTTTTAAAATTACTTTTTTAATTATATCCGCATTTTATAATGAATCATTTTTCATGTTGCATATTCAAAAATTACTATTGATTTTATAGCGTAGCATTTATTAAAAGTAATAATTCAGCTGTGAATAAATACAATATTAATAACATTCTGTCAAGTTAAATAACATACTACACATAGTTTAAATATTATATAGCTATTTTTCTTACGAAATATTAATAGCAATATTATATCGCTTTAATAATTTTTGCTTTTTTTGAAAATACACAATAGGTAAATAATATTTGATTTTATCGTTATATAACATTGTTTACAAGTGTACAATATTATAAATTGATAAATATATTCAAATAATCAATTATTGGACACGCTGAAAATATATGAAACTATATCATCAAGAAGATACGCGATCCATAAAGTAAAAGCGCTAAACAAGACTTACTTTTGATAATATATCAATACCATAGTGTGAAATACTTTCTAACTTACGTTTCTGTCAAGAGAAATACTCGATTCAAACTATTTTATGATGAAATTAATAAAAAAAAATCGCAGAAAAATCATATAAGGCTCGCTAAAATGAGATATTTAGTTTAAAATTTTTTTCTACTTAGATAGAAATTTTTTAAAGAAAGATGATGCTTTACAATGACAACATTGCGGTAAATCCAAAAATCGATCAACCATTTGACAACAAGTTATAATAAAATGTTTTACCATTATTATACGTGTAGGAATAATGAAGTATTCGAGTATATTTACCTTCTACTTGCAAATAAGTACAGCATCAAAAAAACTACGAACTCATTCAGTCCAGGAGGTCATGGAAAATGAAAGATCAAAAATTCAGGTCGATACAAGAAAAAAACTGATATCTTAATAAAAAATAATAGGCCAGCTATATTTTTTACGATAAGAAGAAGAATTAAATTATATTAATTGAAGTCAGTATAATGAGCCAAGATAATTTCCAGATTGTTGAAACAGAGAAGAAGAGTAAATACAACCTCTTGGTGAATGAATTAGGCTTGCTATACAAAGCATAGATTAAAATAATACGTTATGTTATGACATGGGATGGTGTGGTAACCAAGTACCATAGGAATTATCCTAAAGAATTCTATATAACTTCTATGATCGAGGCATATATCCAATCGATGGTGCTGAGAAAAGCGTTTGAATCCAACTCACTTGAGTACAGAAAAAAGCATCGAGGATGACATGGACGTAAGTGATAGAGTAGAAGAGGCAATTAATTAATTTTGAATAACGAATGCCACTGAATAATAAACACAGATTATAGAAAAGAAAGACAAAGAATAACACAGCACTTACCCTTTAAATAAATATAGATTAGTTGTTTCAATTTATGCTCAACTAATTTTTATAATCTTCCTGATCCACAATATACAAAAATTTAAAGAAAATGCTATTTTCATTGTAATTTATTTATTATTAATATAACACTCTGTCATTCATATATACGCAACTTTATCGATACTTTTTAAAAAAGAAGAGCTGAAATAATGTATTATAGTTATATTTATAACGTTATATTGACAGTTTATAAAATATTTAGGCCAAGCTATTGAAATAATAATATAATAATCGAGTAGTTAATTTAAAAATAAATAATTAACTTATTAAAGTATATTTTTTGATTATTTATTTTTGAATAAAAGTTAGTCCTGTTGCTACAATTTCTCTGTATAAATTAGACATATGTATTAAAAACTTTACTGCATGTAATCTACATAAAAATGATATATCAAAAAGATAAAATTAGTACTTTTGCGAATTAAGAATGCAATGCTATAAAATCATTTACAATAGATTCCTATTATTCTCACATAATTGTAATACTTTAAAAACAATGAACATAATTTAACATATATAATAGTTTTTATATAAAGAAATACAATAATGAAAAACTAGAACTTAAATTTATTTATATAGATATGCTATTTATCTACGTCATTTTCACCTTACATTTCGCAGTATCTAGCATAATTTAGATCTAGTGCATACTGAGTATTTAGCAATATTTTAATTATATTGTTTGATATAATGAAGATATATTTTATAAGTCAAAATTTAATATGTATTATTTATAAAATAAATCAATCGATAATCGATATATGACTACAATAGAATTTTTTGTATATCTCGAAATAAATGTGGCATTTATATATCATTAAAAGAATTTAAATTGCTGATATATATATCGACTAAATATCATTAAATAATACATATTTTAATATTATATATCATGCTAATGTTGCTCAAATTTAGTTTAAATTGGAATGAGAAATAGTAATTATATAAAAATTGTAGTAAAAAGAAAATCGATACAAAAGTTTATATAACAGTTGATATTTATCAATTATAATGAATAATATTGTAAAAGTAAAAACATTTCAAATGAAATATACTATATAAGAATATATGAATTTAATATTATGGTAAATTATAGTTATTTCTTTATAAAATAGCAAATATATGTAATTTAATAATAAGTTTAAAAGTCAAAAAAATACGGATTCTTTATTTTTTATATTAAAATTTGCATTAACGTTATTTTTGTATATCTTTATTTGAATATAGCTTAGATATGATATATGTGCTGTTATAAATAAAAAGTATAACATTTCTACGAATAAAAAGGATATATGATTTAGTGATGTGAATGATAGCATGTTTAAATAAAATGTTTACCATAGCACGAGAAAATATTTCTATATTTATTTTCATGATGAAAACTATATTAGTTATTAAATATATATTTTTATTGTATTATTTCTACTTAAATTAAATATTTATAAAATATAGCATAAATATACTAATTGTTATTTAAATATTTAAATCACTTTAATTTAGCCTTTTTAAAATCTAAACATAAATGATTAGTGTTTATGAATACAAAACTATTCATAATAATCAAGTTACATAAGAAAAATATAATAATGAATATTAGTTTGCTGCAACAGTGATTAATTTTTTTATGATATATAACTCAGATAAATATATAAGTAGAAGTATAGCACAAAATAACACTTCTATATTATGTTTGAATTTATTATAGAAAGTGTTGTATATTAATTATGTATAGTATTTAAAAATTTAAAAATATATAAAGAGAAAATAACAAGTATGAATTCGTTGATATTGATAAGATTATGCATATTTTATTCATGCTGTATTATAAAAATACATAATATGTTATAGTGAAGCATATCTAACAATAGATTCAATTTATTTTTAATGTAAATATTTATAATTTGTTTTTTTAATTATTGTTTGAAATGAAATCAAACTAGGACGAAAATTTATTAATAGTTTTAAGTGATAGATTCTGCTAAACAAGTGCAAACTTAAAATTTAATTTAAAAACTGTTATCTATGTAAATGTGTTTGTAGATTGTGAACATTACAATTTACTTTATTCCTCCTCAAAAGTTGAAATTTTAGAGGTTAGTTAAAAAGTCATTAGAATTACACATATTTGGGATTTGGTTGATGCTACTATTGTCAAGTTGACACCGCACAATAATATACTGAGCTATATCTAGTGCAAAGAGGCGAATTGTAAGAAACAAAAGGATGTGAAAACATAAAAAAAATCTTGCGCTTAGATCAAATTAAACTAACGCGTAGACATTCAATGTATATTGGAATGTCTGCATTATGGAGACTCTAGGTAAGTCTACTGTACAATTCCATATAGATGCTTACGAGTGATATTAGGATGATAAAAGTGTTTTCATTGATGCCAAATATACTAAGCTACAGCTATTCTGTCTTGTTTGCATGGTTGATTCAATTTCAATAGACGATATGAGTACTTAAGAGGAAAAGATTATCAAAAATGAGATAATAGCTGCGCTGTATCAAGAACCTCTCAGATTATTCAATATATAAAAAGATCTTTAGAGATAGCCAAGGAATTATAAAGTGTGAAAGATTATGTTAGATAAAGGGTTGTTTCAGTTCAGAAATAAATATGATAAGCATTGCCTTTTTAATATCAAATTATAATAAATATTGGAATTACGTATATACTCGTGTAAAATATTATAAAGATATGAGATAAGTTATACTACAAATGTTAATATCAAATCATAAATACAACGTGTCTTAAAGAATCATATTTTAAAATGTATTCACTAAATGTATATGTACTTTCAAATGCGTGAAATGATAAATCATCATATAGATGAAAAATAAAAACTTAGTAGTAAGTTATATAAAATAATTTTTTTCGGCTTCAATATACGATATTTGCTATTTTATTTTTAAATAATCAAATTCTTGTTTCATACTATAAATATAACAGATGATGCGATATCAAACCGAAATTAATTTTCAAGACTATATACCTAATATTATAACTTTTTCTTATAATCGATTGAAAATTTGGCTAAAGTTGATAATAGCAAATTGGATAAAAAAATAAAAGTAATAATATGAAATACTTTTTAACTGATCACTTTATA
>SBIQ01000268.1:0-10666 GCA_014805555.1 Astathelohania contejeani | reverse complement strand
GAGAAATTGATTCGGGTCCATAAGTAGAATAAAGTGGACAATTTATACACTTCAATTCATAAGAAGCATACTCTGCTATAATCCATTCCAATCTATTAATTGAATAAATTCCTATCAAGTCACCTTCTTCCGTCATTTTAAATAAATAGCACGCTAACTTCTTCACCATAACATCTGCTTCCATCCTGCTTGTCCATTGTATTTTTGAGTTATTTATTATTGTTCCAAATCCCTTTTCATTTTTATTTCTAGCAACGGTAATATTCCAGCACTCGAGCAATGTCTTTGCTCCGTTTTGAAGTGTTCGTTTATCTCCTATGAACATAGGATGCTTGTATATTCTTTCTTCGCATTTCTCGGATAATAATTTTTTCTTGGTTTCCATGGGCATTTATAATAACTTTAATTTAACTTTATAATTTTATTAATTAATCTCATTTGTTTAAAATGATTCTAAACATGAATGAAATTCCAAAAATTTGTTGTGAAACTTTGTTGCATGTTAACTTTCTTTGAAATGATTTATCAATTTATTTTTTATGATAAAATGTAAAAAATTGTGGTTTATAAAAGTATTCAGTACTAAAAATTCTATAATATATGAAAATTATATTGAAATGCGCAAAGAAGATAAGAGTATTTGATACTATAAATCAGGATATTACGATAAAAATATAATCATCATCGATTAGGATTGTGTGATTGTAAATAAACGACAGTTTTTACACTTATTGTTGGTTGTGAGAGAAAAAAATAAATTGATTAAATACCAACGATCTGGCTAATAACATCACACAATTATTAAATAATTTATTAAGACTGATATATTAGTGATCAAAATCAATATGAGGCAAAAATTAATTTATATAGTCAAGATCTTTACGATTTAAAATTCTTTGGCTATACCCAGATTCTATTTTTATATATGAAATGAGGTTCTTGATTCAGTGAAACTCATTCTCAATTAAGTCAACTTTTTCCTTTAAATATTCATACCGTCTATCGAAGCCGGATAGACCTTGCAAGTAAGGCATGTTACCTGTAGCCCGGTACTTTTATCATCCTAGTGCCACTCGTAAGCGTCCATATATAGCCATAGAGCTAACTTATCCGGAGTCCCCCTACTGCAGACATCCCAATATAAGCGAAACCTCTGCGAGTTGCCTTGGTTTAATCTAGGCGCGGGTATGTTTTTATAGTTTCATATTCATTGTTTTTCCAGATGCCCCTCCTTTGAATTTGAAATTCAGGATATTTTCATGAATTATCAATTTGGAAATGGGTGCATAAACCAAATGCCATAAATTTTGATTGCTTTTTAATTAAGCTCTAACCACTAAGGAGAAATGAAGAAAATTAGTAAGTTAGCCATCTACAAAACACACACATGGATAACAGTTTTGGATTTTACTTCCAAGTTTCCGCATATCAATCCATTTCTACAATCCCAAGTTACCATTATATTTTTGTTCTAGTTCGGACAATTAGGATATTAATATACCAAATTATATTTGTATTATTTCAGTACGGTTTAAAAGATATTATTTACGTTTTATATAAATAAAAAATAATGATATCTTTTACTCAAAATATTTAGTTTTATTATTAATAAAAATAATAACGTTTTAAAAAGAAAATAAATTTCAGATAATATTTAATGTTAAAGAAAAATTAAAAAGAACAGAACATCAAATTTATTTATAAAAATTAATTCGATTGATACAAAATTATAAAAATTGATTTAATTTACAAGGATATCTATTATATATAAAGTTTATTAAAGGACCCATGAAATCTCCGGATTCACTTAATAATAGAAAAATAGATGCAACTTTGATAATTAAAAAAGGATTAGGATATTCCTTACCATCAATACTTGCAACAATTTTAATATTAATGGATGTTTTATCATATGGTCGTAGTATAATGAAAAATATACAGGGCGCAGATGAGGGAGAAATAACGAACATTAATATGTCTATTCATTTATATTCTACTATAATATCACAAATCATATCATCTTTAATTACAACTATAAAGGGTGGAGTATTAACAACACCAATAATTGAAATTTATCCTATTATCCAAAATATTCAAGAAATTTGCACCAATTTTAAAGACTCAAAAGAATTTATAATTTCCAATACTTTTACTTGTATGTTCTGTTCAATTATATTCCTGGCTATTATAACATTAATATTTATATATTTTAAAATAACTAATATAATTAATTTTCTGCCACGACCAATTCTTTTAGGATTTCTTTTAATGGTGGGCATAAAACAAATGGAAATGGGATATGATTCAATTAAGTATAATTCTGGTTATTTATTTATTATTCTTTTAATTATATTTTCTATTGGAGCATATCTGATTGATTTGTTTTTACCTAGTATCTTCATTCCAGGATATATTATATTACTGATTGGTGGAATACATTTAATTTTGCGGGGAGTTGTGGGATTATCATTGAATGAAATGACAAGAAATGGCTGGATAGGAAAGAAAGAATCAACACAATTATCTATACAGCTTATTTATAAATATTTTCGTGTATCTGAGTTAAGTCTTGAAGTGATATTTAAAAATAGTATTAATATGTTATCAATAGCAATAATGTCATTAATATATTTACCTTTAAAACTATCTACGTTTGAAATAACAATGAACACACCAATAGATTATACTAAAGAATATTATTCCAATCTTTTTATGAATTTGGGCTCTTCTTTGGTGTTTTTACCTACTCGGATCAGTCCTACATATTCTATTATGTTTAATAAGTTCGGTGCAACAAACAGAATCAATTCTTTTATTTCTAGTATCATGTTGGTTAGTATTGCTTTTTATGGCACTATGATAAAATATTATATTCCTAATGTTATTATTGGTGTGTTTCCTTTTTATATTGGTATATCATTTTGTTTGTCCTCACTTTATGCGCCCATAAAAATTATAAACCTTTCGGAGTATATTATTATGCTTTTATGCGCATGCTTTTGTTATTTTTTTGGTACAGCAAAAGGAATATTTTTTGGAATCATAAGTTATGTTTTCCTATTCTCGTATTATTATCTAAAAGAGATAGGATTTGAAAAATCAGATAGTATTAAAATTAGTGAGGACATGTCTTATTTTAGTATTAATAAGATAATATTATCTTTCAATGTGATAAAGATAATAAAATGCTTAGATAATTCGCAGAAAGATGTGGATATTGTGTTAGATTTTTCTACCTGTCGTATAGTGGATTACACATCGGCAATTTTGATAATAGATAGATTAAAAAAAGATAAAACAAGCAATAACAGAAATATATATTGGATAGGTGAACCCAAAAATATTAAACTAGGAAGTTATTGTAATGGTTTGGGATTGTGCCAGAAATATGAAGTTGATCTAAAGAATAAATTTGAACACATGTCATTGTAAATAAATGAAATTGTTTATAATTTTCAATTTATATAATTAGTTAAAAACTATAACCTATATCAATAAACTCGTTTATGATTTAATTATTTTTTTTTGCCATACTTTATATGCTCTTTTATATTTAAAACGGTGTTATTGGCACAATGCAGCTGCCATTAAATTGAAATTTTGTTTATCATTGATACTTTCCTACTATTACATATTGAAGCTAAAAATAATTGTTACAAACCATGATATTCTTATCATCATGGTATCTATCTAAGATGTATATGCCGCAATTCGAGTCACATTAATCCAAGAATCCAGATTACTATTGAAATATTTATTAAGTTTTTTTTGTTTATATATTTCCAACAGTTATTATAATAAAGCATATCTCTTTTATTCTTGTATGCTTGATTTTTTACATATCAAAATAATTCCATATAAACCATTGTGACCATTTTTCGAATGCCATCGTGTTGTTTATTTGTAAAAGCAATAACTTCTTAATTAAATTTTTAAAACATGTTCTTATAAAAATAAATGAAAAAAAATCGTAGGCTTATAATCTGTGAACAATACATTAATGAGTAGACAGTGTTGAATTCTAATTTTAAATTTGTACTCTTCAAGTGACTCCTGAAAAGCATTTGTTTTGGTTTTAATAATATACCAAACGGAATGGGAAAATTTAAATATCTTATATTATAATAATGCCCGATTAATTGTTGTGATTGATAAGAATGGGAATAGAGTGTCTTTAATTTATTAAAAGGGTTAGTATTGTGTTATTCTTTTCTGTAGCACTTGCTTCTCCGAATCTTTTCACAGCCTACTCTATTCGATCTATTACGTCCATATCATCCTCAATGCTGTATTCAAGTGATATAGTAATATGAAATACAATTTATATTTTAAAAATTGCAGCATATGATTTTATCCAATATTCAACGTTAAATATCTCGCTTTATTTAAACACAATCATTCACGATTGAAAATTTTTAGCTATACCCTAAAAGATCTTTTTATATATGGAATAATCTGTGAGGTTCTTGACACATTGTAGTGACTGTCTCAATTGAGACAATCTTTTTGGTACATATACCGCTGCTAGTCGTAGATACCGTTTATTGGAGCCGGATCGACTTTACATGCAAGACAGAGTACCTATAGCTCGTGAATTTTGGCATCAAACCAGGTCATTTCCATCATCCTAGTATCAATGTCCATCCGTACAACTGATTTATCTGAGACATACTGTTGCGGGCATCCCAATTATAAACGAAACGTTTGTGCGAGTAAACATTCAAATAAAATTATATTTCATAGTACGCAATGAATACAAATAAAAAATATTTATTGAGTTTAAAAGTTTCATATATAAAATAGTTACATTGCTCCAATTAAGAAAACAAGAAATTAGTTTATCAGAATATTAAAAAATTATAGTAAGTAGATGAAAAAAATAATTGAAATTAAAATGACAAAATAAAATACGAATTGAAAACATTTATTCAGAAAATACGAAGATATAATATTTATAGCTTATCAAACCATATCACTCGAGTACAGAAGAAGCATTGAGGATAGCATAAACGTAAAGACCGAGTAGAAGATGCTGTGAAAAGATTCGGAGAAGCAAGTGCCACTGGATGCCAACCGCAGGCCATCGAAAAGAAAGATAAAGAATAATATATAGCATTAACCCTTAAATAAATGATCATAATAGCTTATCAAAAAATAACGTTTTACAATGGTGTAAACTAATTCAATACTTATATTGATTTATATAAAGAGCTATTGTTTCTTATTGCTGTATATATGATAAGTATATATCAGCACCACTAACCCAAGCCTCCCTATTACTTTTTAAATTCTATTATTTATTTCATGTTATCCTTAATTATTATTCGCCTAAACCTTAGAGAGATGGTCTCTAAGGTATATTTTAGTATGATGTATTAGATATATGCCTTAATATTCGATGTAATTTCTTTTAAATGACCTTTATAAAAATTTGTCACTAATCTATCTCACTTAACATAAGGTATAATTTTAATTTTGGCTTTATAAAATAATTCAGGCCATTAATTCAATAAGAATTTTTAATTAACGTAAATTAATTAATTTAATATTATTTTATAAAAGCAACCCATGGAGAATAAAAAAATTATTACGATAATCTATATAATTTCAATTATAATTTTAACAATATATTTCTATCCACCTGCAATTTTCGATTCTTCATTTGAAAAAGAACAAAAATTATTAAAATTAAAATACAATGATAAAATAAAAAACACAAAACACATAGAATATTATACTAAAATCAAAGTAATAATAAATAATTATCGGCATATAAGAAAGGCAAACAAATACGGCTTAAACATCGGTGAACTAGTTGATAATTATAATTTAAAAAATGATGGTATTGTTTCAAGACTTTATGAAAATATATCGTATAATGAAGATCCTATCTTTTTAAAATATTCACTTGAATACAATTTGGGGATATTTCTTCCAGTATTTTTACCAATTTTTATAAATGTGTTATCTGTATTTAGGAACATATGATTCTTAATAACTCATATTTTTAAAATAAAATTTACAATATAATATAAACAAAACAAACTTTAAAATTTTTAAATGACACGATTTGTATAGCAGCATGCATTTGTTTTGATAAAACCAGGATAAATGAATATCCGGGAATAAATTGGTAATATTATGAAAAAGTTATTCGAGAAGGTAAATGGGTATTATCAATAAATTTTTTGATTCAAAATTTTTTACAAAATAATCGCTCAAACATTTTAACGAAAATGCCATATTTATTCTCAAATGAAATATTTGAGTACAGCATCTTAAATTTTACTATAAATTACGCTATTCTATAATATCCGCTAAACTCTTGTCAAGTATAAGATGTTTAGTAGGAATGATTGTAAATTCAAACTATACTAGCCCTATATAAAAATGTTAAAAGTTCTATGGCGTCGAAAAAAGAGGGAATTGATGTTTCTCTGGCTTTAGTAAACACTGAATGAACATAAGAATGCATTTCTAGAAGAATAATAATCATAGGGATTAAATAAAAAACGTTTTCTGTTTTTAACAGCTATCTTACATACATTAAATATTAGCATTTAGAAATTTTATAATAAAATCTTTAAAGTGCTTAATATGCAACTTTATGGCAATAGAAACTTAAATATCTACATTATGACTTAATAATGCTCTTTCCGAATTGTTACTTGGATTTAAAGATACACCCATTTGAATAAAGCACTCAAACAACTATTCTCTGGCTACACCAAAGATAGGAATGTCTGCTGAAGTGAAAAGGCATTATGATGCTAGCATTGCGCAAAATAAAGGATGTTATACATTACATAGCTACTTGATGCAAAAATGCTAGATATGATCAACCCATAAGACATAACGAGGTTGTAAGCTATATACAATTTTATTATAAAATGAATTTAAATATAAGCTCTAAAAGATCATTATCACATAAAGTATCATTAAGATGAAAGAAATGGAATCTGTATTGACATCAGAATAATAGTTAAATTCTAGGTGAATCATAATAGAATGAATATATTTACTTTCGATTAAAATATGAGGTAGTATTATTTTAATTTTTATAAAAATATGAGATAGTATTCAAATTAATAACCAGAAAAAAACAAAAATTATGATTTTTTAATAAATAAGATTAATTTATTATATAAGATCAAAACTAAAATTATTCTATTTTATCACTGAATAGGCTGGTAACTGAATCTCATCAAATATATTTTTAATAATTAAATATTACATCAAAAACAAAAGAATAAAGCCTAATGATTTAAGAAACCTTTTGAAACGATATTATAGGAATTCAGATAAGGTATTAAAGATAAAATATAAACAAGAAGGTAATGGTATATTATCCACATGTCAGTGGAGCAAAAGAAATGAATAGCACTTCAATTAATAAAAGATTTTAAATTTAGCTATCTTATACTACAATCTTTTTTCGAATTTTTAAAGAAATCACTATAAGAAAAAAATATATTATACTAACAAAAGAGGTTTAGATTCTATTATATATAATATATTTATTATAATATCTAATTCCAGCATCTCTTATCATAACATATGATGATGTTTATTTAAGCATTCTATATTAAGCCAGGTTTATTTGCATATGAAATATTTTTTCTTTTTTATATTTTAAAAAATTTGTATGATAACTTGGCAGATTATTATAAGTTTACCTAAAATTTATTTCTGTTGGCTTTTAGTCATTAATAGATGTATTTTATAATTATATTCCATCAAAATTAAGTTTTTATTTAGTAACTATATTTTTAATGTTATAAATGAATTCTTGATTATTTAAAATTAGATGCTTAATAATGAGTGTATAAATCTAATTGTTTTATGATATTATTTTATATAGTTATATTAATTATATCCTTGCGAATACATACGGCTTTAAAAAATCAAAAAAACTACGATCTCATTCAGTCCAGGAGATCATGGAAATGAAAGAGCCGAAATTCGAGTCGATGCAAGGATAAGAACTGATATCCTAGTAAAAAATAATAGTCCAGATATACTTCTTTACGATAAGAGGGAGAATGAAATTATATTAGTTTAGGTTAGTATAACCTGTTAAAATACTCTCCAAATTGTTGAAATGGAGAAGAAGAGCAAATACGACTTTTTAGCGAATGAATTAGGCTTGCTATACAAACCGAAAACCAAAATAATACCTTATCTTAAAGAATTAAATATAACCTCTACGATAGAAACATACATCCAATCTACGGTACTGAAGAAAACGCTCGAAATTATATCGCTTGAGTATAGAAGAAGCATTGAAGATGACATAGACGTAAGAGATCGAGCAGAAGATGCTGTGAAAAGATTCGGAGAAGCAAGTGCCACTGGAGGCCAACCGCAGGCTATAGATAAGAAAGACAAAGAATGACACAACACTAGCTATTAAATAAAGAATAATTGCTTAATTAATTCATAAAAAGCAAAATTTTCAATTGATATATTTATTTCGTAAATATTCTGAAATAATAATCTCTTTTAATAAAAATTGACTTAAATATGGCAATATTGTTTAAATATGCATCATTCTTATAGTGAATCATTAAGCAGTGCCGTTTTTAAAATAATAAATTTATTAAATAAGCTTATATATGATCTTTGTATAATAATATTCTGCTTATTTACAATTATATAGTTTTTAATTAAACATTTTTAATAGTGAGTTTGTTTAAAAAGGCCTTAAATTATAAACAAATTGTTTAGCACCTTCATAATATACTATTTCGATTTATTTCTAGAGACAAAATATATAATTTTAAACAAATAAGACTGTGGTCTTATAATTTAATAGTGGTAACATATTTATTTATAACTTTAATGCCTTTTGAAATGAGTTTAGAAGTTTCATTACATGAATTTTTAAATTTCTTTTTTATAAAATAGACATATCAAATTAGTAGCGAGAAAATTTTAAACATTGTATTAATTTAATAAATTCGTATATTATGAAAAAATATTAAATTTTATATATTTATTCTAGTTTTCAACAATTCTTTTAATTGTTAAATATTTAGAAAATACTCACAAACGTTGAAATTTGCATACAATAAATTAATGAATTATATTTCTATTATTATTTTTAATTTACACGTTTGTGATTATTTTCCAAAATGTTTAACAATAAAGTTTTTAATTGCATGTTTTATTTTTTTTAAACTTCATATAAAATAGTATCAAATTTGAACTTGTTATTTTGACATTCGTATATATTGCTTAATCTTTTAATTATATAATGTTTGAGGTCAATTTACGTGATTACGATTTGCATCCCAATAATCATAATCAATTTTAAGTGAGCTTCATACGCACACTATGATTCCAATTGAGAGTGACATCACCAGCAAATATAATTACTGAAAAATTATGTATGTAAAATCATTATCCTTTTCTTTTTACGATTTCATTAATTTATAATTGCCATTAGTTGCAATATTAGTGATAATCTAGTATTAAATAGTTCTTCTTAAATATACTTTATCAAAATTACAAGTCAATTCATACTTTAAGCATTTTTCTATTGTTTTTGAATACACTATTTGATACTTCAAAGATATACTCATATTGTATGAATGTATATTTACAAAGAGTCAAACTACTACTTCAGCACATTTTTATATTTGAAA
This sequence comes from Astathelohania contejeani, assembly GCA_014805555.1. Taxonomy (NCBI): domain Eukaryota; kingdom Fungi; phylum Microsporidia; family Astathelohaniidae; genus Astathelohania; species Astathelohania contejeani. Next base: position 1,019 of record SBIQ01000268.1, on the reverse strand, counting down.
TTATTTAATTAAAGAAATATTTATTTACGAAATTTAATAAATATAAAAATTTTTGCATATTCTCATACATACTTCAATGCCCATACTTTGTACACATTTGGTACAAAATCTATAATTAGAAATCAGTTGATCCCTATTTTTATAAAAATAAAAAACGGATGAAACTTTAGTATCATATAAAATCCAATAAATATGCGTCATATATTTTTTGTGACTTTTTTCATTATCAGAAATCGTTATATTTTTAACAAGTGTTCAGAAATCAATAATACATGATTAAAATATGGATAATTTTTTATTTAAAATAACTCATCTTTTATGGTATATTATAGGAATTTTCAATATGTAGAATTGCCTAACACTCATATCACACCATTTTCTCATAAATGATGCGACTTTGCGCTTTAGCGCAACTACCCCCTGTAAAACTTTATTTCAGCATACAATAAATTATTTGTAAAATCAGCCCAAATTATATAAAATAATAAAAAACCTTAAATCATTCCGGGAAAATAGCATTAGTAAATACCCATTTAATTAATTTATTTATTCACCCTATTCGTCCAAAACGACGCTAAACTAGAACGAGAGTTTACTAGTGGTTTTGGGTGTCAGAAGCTGCTGGACAAGCACAAACTCGGAATTCAAGTCCAAAACTATCTATCTATGTGTGTGTTTTGTAGATGGCCAACTTACCAATTTTCTTCATTCCTTTTCAGAGGTGGGAGTTTTAAAGGTTAGTTAAAAAGCCATCAAGTTTCACACATATATGGTATTTGGTTAATGCACTCATTGCCACATTAAAATTTCACGAAAATTTCCTGAGCTCTATCTAGAGTAAAGGAGTGCATCTATAAAAACAATGAATATGAAAATATAAAAACAGACCAGTGCCTAGATTAAACCAAGGCAACACGCAGACGTTCCGCTTATATTGGAATGTCTGCAGTAGGGGGACTCCGGGTAAGTCAGCTGCACGGCTCCATATGGACGCTTACGAGTGACACTAGGATGATAAA
>SBIQ01000267.1:0-10787 GCA_014805555.1 Astathelohania contejeani | reverse complement strand
TTGTCTCAATTGAGACAGTTGCTGCACTGGGTCAAGAACCTCACAGATTATTCCATATATAAAAAGAGCCTCTAGAGTATAGCCAAGGAATCATAAATCGTGAAGGATTTCGTTTAAATAAAAGAAACTTATTTAAATTTTATAAGTTGAATTATAAAAATTTACTTCTGGTAAATAGTATATATGTTTTAAATGTTAAATAATACTAATAACTTCTTTAAATGATACTCAAAGATGTCAATGTATGTTAAATAAAATTTTCGTTTTACTAATTACCTGTTTTTTATTGATTGCTTAAACACCTAGCTACAGACAATATGGGAATAAGTAATATAGTTAAGGAAATCAAATCTTTTTTAAATACCATAGAATGAATATTAACTGAGAGATGCAGATTACAAATGACTATTAATTTGAAAACACTGCTACTCTACTTGATAGTAATTGAGCATATAAACATTTATGTATGATCGAAGACAATATTAGTAACATTGTCAGAGAAAAAATCGAGAAGCTTCGCTGTGCGCTCATAACAGGAGTTAATATGTTGTTTAAAACAAACAGTACTCAAAAAACTTATTTAAAGCAACAAATATACACATTATCTTTTTTGTTAACTACCACATTGGTTTATAACACTTAAGGCCTACTGACTAATTAACGCTTAGTCATGGCATTCGCAAAATTTTCATTAAAATAAAGTACACTTAAATCATAGGTTTAAAGAGAGGGTCTATTTTTTCAAAAAGAAATAGGAAGAATCTCCACTCTGTGGATTTGAATAGTAAGTATATTCTCTTCTAATTATTAGACACACTGAATAAATATAAAAATATTTTTTCAAGACGATCGGCGATATTAAAAGTCGAATTACAAATAAAGATTCACATTTATATAGCACATCAATATCTTGGTGTGATGTAAACTCTAATAAAATTTACTGCTATAATCATTAAAATACTTAGCATAAGCTCATTTATGACAAAATAAATCAACAAGTTGTTATAAGAAAAATATAAGGTCCGCTTAAATGACTAATGAGTTTAAAATACTTTGCTTCTCAAAATAAACACGGAAATAATGATCACCATACATAGAAATTCATTGCTATATTTAAGATAATCATTTTCGGAATGATGGTGTTCCACAATGCTGATATCGTGGTAAAGCCAAAAAAACCGATCAATCATATGAAAACAAATTGTGATCGAATATAGGGCCGTAACTATATGTAAATGTATAATAAAGCACTTAAATGTATTTATTATTTATCAGCAAATAAATACGGATTTAAAAAATTAAAAAAAAAATATGATTTCATTCAGTCCAGACGTCACGAAAGAGTTAGAATTCGGATTGATACAAAAGTTAAGGGCTAATATCTTATCAAAAAAATAAAAATGATATATATAATTGTGATAAGAGGGATAATAAAATAATTTTGGTTTAGGTGGATGCAATAGGCCAAATAAATCACCAGATTATTGAAATCAGGAAAGAGAAAATAAAACATTTTTGCAAATGAATTAGATCGTTATAAAAAGCAAAAACTAAAATATTACCTTATAACATGGAATGTATCAACTAAGTATCACAGAAATTATTAAACAGACTAAATATAGCCATACGATAGAAGCATAATATAATTGACCATACTAAAAAAGACGTTTAAAACCTTATGATTTGAGTACAAAAGAAGCATTGAAAATGATATGGACATAAGATATCAAGTCGAAGAAGTGATGAAAAGGTTTATAGATGCGAATGCTATCAAATACCATTTACGTGCAATGAAAAAGGAAAACAACGAATAACAAAAATCATCGTTAAATTTAATAAATGAATGCTGAATAACATTTTTATCCTCATTTTTCCAGTAATAAAATTTATCACTGTGTGATTTATATTATCATCATAGCTTATGCAGAATCATTTTTTTGATTATCTTTTCATGTCCTCGAATTTAGGGGAAAATATGACATAGAACCATATTAAAACAAGAACTTTTGGCTATAGTTTTAACTTGCTAAATTTTAATATCATTGTTAATATTAGATTAAAAAATTTATTCCGATTATTTAATTTGTAATCAGCGTTATTTTGATTATGGCTTAAAACATCTGCATCTATTTTTTTAATTTCATACATATAATTTACTATGTCTTTTGGTTCAACACAACATGATATTTCATAATTTTTCGAGTTAATTAAATAATCGGGAGATTAAATGTTTTCACACAAAACTGTGAGCCATCATCGATATAATCATCTAGCGAATTAGAATAATTTTATTTATATAACTTTTTATCTAATTAAAATAACCCCTCTCATCTCGATCCATTATACCGCAATCAGTTAATTGATATTTATTGTTATCACAATCAATTTATATAATTTCTTGATAATATTAGATTGTTTTGAAAACATTCTAGCAAGTATATTAATAAATGAAATTATTTATCTTTTATATAAGAATTTATTTTATTTAAAAGGTCAGTGTTGTGTTTTTCTTTGTCTTTCTTTTCTATGGCCTACGGCTGGCATCCAGTGGCACTTGCATCTCCAAATCTTTTCACAGCATCTTCTACTCGATCTCTTACGTATATGTCATCCTCAATGCTTCTTCTGTACTCAAATGATATGGTTTCAAGCGTTTTCTTTAATGCCGTCGATTGGATGTGTGCCTCTATCGTAGATCGTAGGAATTATATTTAATTTTTTAAGATATTTCTGTACTACTTGCTTAACACACCATCCCATGTCATGACATAAGGTATTATTTTAGTATTTGCTTTGTATAGAATGCCTGATTTATTCGCCAAAAATGTGTATTCCTTCTTCTTTTATGTTTCAACAATTTAAAGATTATCTTGGCTCGTTAAAAATAAATTAATAACTATGCTTAATTAAACGTCTGGAACGACGTTAAACTAGGACAAGAATTTACTAGTAGTTTTAGATGTCAAAAGGTGGTGAAGAAGTACAAACTTGAAATACAAGTCCAAAAATGTCTATTTATGTGCGTGTTTTGTATAAGGCAAATTACCTATTTTCTTCATTCCTCTTCAGAGATTAGAATTTCAGAGGTTAGTTCATCAAGTTTCATACATATATGGCATTTAGTTAATGCATCCATTACCAAATTGACAACTCACGAAAATATCCTGAGCTCTATCTAGAGCAAAGGAGGCGCATCTGGAAAAACAATGAATATGGAAATATAAAAACAGACCTCGTGCATAGATTAAAGCATGGCAATACGCAGACGTTCCGCTTATATTAGAATGTATGCAGTAGGGTGACTCCGGGTAAGTCATCTGCACGACTCCATGTGGACGCTTACGAGTGACACTAGGATGATAAAAGTGCTTTAATTTGATGCCAAAAGTACCGGCTACAGGTACCCTGCCTTGCTTGCAAGGTTGATCCGGCTCCGATAGACGGTATGGGCTTAGACTAACAGCAATATGAGTACCTAAGGGATAACGATTATCTCAATTAAGACAGTTGCTGCACTTGGTCAAGAACTTCACAGATTATTCCATATATCAAAAGAGTCTCTAGAGTATAGTCAAGGGATTATAAATCGTGAAAGATTTCGTTTAAATAAATAGTTTTAAATACTTAATTGAATTAAATACGAGTAAAATTAACAAAAAATAAAACATCATTCTGCGACTATAAAAATATAACATATCAGATATATTCGTGCAAATTAAAGAAAAGAAAAGCGTTATTATTCAATAAATTGTTTAAAAACATCAAAGATTGTACAATATTGGCTACGAGACTATATAATCAATCAAATATATCAACAAACATAAGTTTAGAAGGAAAAGTTTAGCAACATGGCCTAAAAAGTAAATTTATTCAAGTGGAAATAATGTAAGCTTATTTAATAAAAACTGGTTAGACTGGCATAATTATTGAAGCTTATGGAATAAATTTAGCAAAAGAAAATATAATAGAGAGCACTATAACAAAAAAATATAATTGTATAGAAGAAGTACTGAAAAATAATGTTGATTTACGTGGAAAGGCGTCAATTAGATATACGTATATCAATTATAACACATCGTGTTAATAAAGAATTTATTATATATTGTAACAAATGAAGAACATATAAATGGCTCTCTAGTTTAAGCTAAACTCATTATTTTGTTAATCACAATAAAGAGTTTGTTTATAAAATATTTAATACTCGCAGTAATACTATTGAAGGACATTGGTTATCTTTAATTAAAATGCTTGCTTATAAAAACTAATAAAAATCAATTATACTGAAATCGACAGAATTTATGTTTGGGGAAGTATAGAAATAGATTTACTTATTATCTTGTTGAAATTTATTTTTTATATATAAATTAAATGTATTAAAATATGTTTTTTTAAATTTAAGATATATAACTTTTTATCATATTTTCTTCATCATATAATAAGAAGTAATTATTCTTAGTTTCTGAATTAATGAAGCATGAAATTTTTTTTAAAAAATACCCTAGATTAATAAAGATCAATAATATTCATATTTAATTTTGCTCATAATTTTTTTAATTTATCAAAAGATAAATTAACTGATGGAGGGATCAAATTTAAAATTTTCTATATATATTACTTACTAATAGATAATAAATAAAAATTGATAGAACAATTATTTTTTGTATACTATTTGTTTTTTTGAATGTTCAATCAACAAAAATCCGCAAAAGCCTAATTGATTTAAACACCTATGAGTATAATACTCTTCAAAACGGTATGAAAATAATAACAATATCCAATCCCAAAGCAGATATTGCCGGATGTTCAATGACGGTAGGAGTTGGTTCGCAGAATGATTTAATTGATACACTTGGAATTGCTCATTTTCTTGAACATATGCTATTTATTGGCACTGAAGAATATCCTGATGAAAACGAATTCATGAAATATATAAAAGATCATAACGGAAGCTACAATGCAGCTACAAGTGACGAACATACTGTATTTTATTATACCATAAACCCAAAACATTTAGAAGATTCACTTAAGCGATTTTCAGGTTTTTTTAAATATCCTTTATTGAAAGAAGATTCAATTAAAAGAGAAATTTTAGCTGTTGATTCCGAGTATCAAATGAAATTGAAAAACGACGATAGACGTATATATCAGATGATTAATAATTGTATTCAAGATAAATATGTATCGCGAAGATTTTCTTGTGGAAACAAGATGACATTAGATAAAGAAGGAATAAGAAATATATTGGTTAACTTTTACGAAAATAATTATAGTGCAAATAAAATGTGTCTTGTTATTTATGGAAAAGAAAGTAATGATACATTGTTTAATTATGCTGTTAATTATTTTAATGAGGTTAAAAGTATATCAGATAATAATATTGATACTTCTTGTTCATTTGGATTTAATCAAATATTTAAACCTGAATTCATCGGAAAAATTATTAAAATCAAGCCTATTGGAGAATTAAGTGATTTGATCATAACGATTGCTCTTCCATCTGAATATACTATTTATTATAAATTTCATGTTTATGGATTTATATCTTACATTCTTAAAAAAGAAAACAAAGGATCTCTAATTCATAAATTAAAAACTGAAGGATATATTTTTTCTTTGTCATCTTCTTGGGATTCTTCAAAATCTTATTGTAGTTATTCGATTCGGTTTTCATTAACACAAAAGGGGTTAAATAACTATTTGAAAATTCTAGAAATTCTAGAAACTTTTATAAAAGATAAAATATATTCAACAGATGAAAATTCATTTTCTTTCGAGGAATACAAGAAATTGAATATTTTATGTAGAAAGGAGTTCGCTTATAAGGAAAATGAGGATCCTATTTCATTATGCAAAAGATTAGGAAAAATAGCCATGAGTAATATTGATGCAGAACATTTACTTGATTATGGTTATTTGTTATCACATTATAATAAGCCTCTTCTTATAAGTATACTTAATACACTTTCTGATCGAAAAAATTGGCTAATATTTTTGGTTAGTGAATCCATGTTTAATAAATCATCAGCAAGAGAAGAAAAAGAAAAATATTATGATATTTCATATAAAGTAGATGATGAACAGTTGATTGTTTCTAATTATTCTTTTATATTTGAATATAATGATATTATTAATAGTTATGAGGGTTTAGAAATACTAGAAGATGATATTTTACCTACACCCATTGAATTACCTGATTCTGAAATAGATTATGAAATAGCTAATGGAAAATTAAAATATGTATTTACTAATAATTATAAAACGCCTAAATCATGTATTTACGTATTATTTAAATCTCAAACAAATATTGCTATTCAAAGCGTATTTTGCGATTTAGTCAAAGATGTTTTTAAAACCACAACTGAATATTACAATTTCTTTTTTTCTTATAATTTCTTGAGATTAAAAAAGGGGTTACGTCTATATTTTTATGGTTTCGATTCTGATATACTTCAAATAATAAAGTTATTCATTGATATCATGAAACATGAATCATTTAGTGAAGAATCTTTTAATAGGATTAAAAATTCTTTGATCAAAAATATAAAAATGCATTTGTTTACTTACCCGAGTAACAGAGTGTTTGATGGTGCTGATATGATTTATATTCCTAATCATATATCCTTTGAAGATATGTTAGTTCAATTAAACGAATTAACGTTTAACGATATGATAAATTACAAGAGAGAATTTTATGTTGAAATGCTTGTTTGTGGTAATTTGCTATTCAAGAAAGCAAGCGATTTATTTAGTTATATATGTAATAGTTTCAAAGCTGATAATATTGTAATACCAACAATAAAAATAAATGATGAGTGTAAAAATCCGGTAATAGTGACAAGCCATGGACACAGTGATAATGCATATGGTGTGTTTTATAGGATCGGAGAACTCAAAAATTATAAGTTAACAGCCTTGGCACGAGTTATTACAAATCATGCAAGCAATCGATTTTTCGATACATTAAGAACAAAGGAATCTTTTGGATACATTGTTTCTTGCCAAGTGCGTCCTATTCTCTCTAACTTATTTATTGTGTTTTTAGTTCAAAGTCAAAGGAAAAATGAAGAGATAAATGAAAGAATAAACTTGTTCTTTGAAGAACTGTTAAATAATATAACCATTGAAGATTTTGAAGTATCTAAAAATGCCGTTATTGGAGATCTAGAAATAAAATATAAATCTCTGAATGGTTTGGGAAATTTCTTGTGGGGAATGAAAATGAATGAATATTGGGATCTAAATTATCATGAAAACATGATAAAATCTGTTAAGGAATTAAAATTCGAAGATATTAATGAAATCAGATCTATAAAAAATATTCTAAGGGTATACGTTGAACCTGAAAAAAATGATTAAATGGTTATTTAATAAAAATAGTTAATTCATATTGTGCTATTTATTTAGGACAAATGTTTTCTATATTTAAAAAGAGTGGCTGCAAATTTGCATTTTATAAATTGTATTGTTTTTTATAATTAATTTTGTCTTTGATTTATTTTATCTTGAAATTTAAGTTACAACAGATGAATAACATAGACATACAGAAAAATGTTTAATTTTACAATTGGAAATATAATATAATATAAACTAGCTTAAAATTTTTATATTTTTTTACATATAAACATAGATCTATTTTTTATATCTAATTATAATTTTAAATTTTAACTATGATATACATTCATATCATCTTAAATTATATCTTTAAAATTTATTTAAGATTGATCATTTTTCATAATATAATTTCATGCTTTATTAAAGAATATCTAAGTATAATTTATTATTCTATCACATTTTTATTATAGTTAATATTATTTATTCAATAAATAAGTATATCTTATTATACCTCAGATCTAATCAATTTTATATCTATTGTCATGCATGGACCTATTTAAACCAGTTATTAATGTAATTTTTATAAGTCTGTTGTTATATCACATATTACACTTTTTCATTTCATAATTATTTATTTACAAAGATTGATAGTAAGATAAATTAGCAAATTCGATTTTATTTACTTTAACATATTTACACAAACTATCTGAGCTTGAGCTTCAACGAAACCACAGGTTTGATTTATGAATATATTTATATTTTCACCGCAAATTATGCATTATAACAACCATACCTATTGCATTTATGAAAACTTCTTTAAATTTATTAGTTTTTGTAAATGAAGCTTTAACTAATTATAAACATTTATATTAATTGTACGATGAATTATTGAAAACTATATAACAAAGGATTTATAATTTAGTAAAAAAGAACTTAATGGTTTTTTTGTGTCAGATCTTTTATAATTATGTAATATTTATATATATGGTTAAATTTGAGAAAGCATTTGTATCGGCAAATTTTAAACAATTAATTGAATTTATTTAAGGGTTAATGCTATGTATTATTCTTTATCTTTCTTTTCGATGGCCTGCGGTTGGCATCCAGTGGCACTTGCTTCTCCGAATCTTTTCACAGCATCTTCTACTCGGTCTCTTACGTCTATGCTATCCTCAATGCTTCTTCTGTACTCGGCAAATTTTATAATTATAAAATATAGTATAATTGCCGGTAGTGGTGTTTACTGGGTAATGTTTTTAAACGATTTTTTTAAGTGAACGCTTAAATTCGAAACATGGTCTAGCTCTATTTGTAAAAGCATGTAAATCAAACTAAGCAATTAAACGCGAAAACGTAAGTATGTAATACAGAATATTCAATTGGAATAGAAATATGTAGTTCATTAATAAAAAGGTATATAGCAAAATTGCATCTTATAGCTGTCGTAGATAGTGAGAGGCTATATTAATGAAAGGGTTTAGAAGTAATAAAAATAAACATGATAATAGATATAAAATTTATTTAATAAATATTATCGACTCCGATTACCATACGTTGAAATCATTGTCTTAAGTAAAATCAATCTTTTATAAGACAAAGTGTGTATGCCGGAGGAAATCACAAGATTTGGAAATATATTCTATAATAGTTATTATAAAAAATGATAGATAATTCCTAATTTTTGTATTTTGCATTCAACAGTATAATGAATATATTTAAAAATTATATCCAAACCATGAGAAATTAAAAAATGTTACATTGTTTTTGATTGCAATAATATTTCATTGATACGCAAACTTATTGTCAAAAAAATATCTTAAAAGATACCATTTCACAGTTATTAACCAGATTTATTATTAAAACAATATTTAATATATCATATACTCATGTTTTCTATTGTTGTTTTGTATAGCACAATGTATTATTTAATCTATTTATAGATTAATTTGAATTCATATATTTAATATGCGTATTAAATGGAAGGATACATAAAAAAATCGGACTCTGGATGCAAAAACTTAAAATCCTCAAAAACAGAGCACGTGGCAGAAGGGTATAAATCTGCGATGGCAGTCAGCGAAATAATTGCCTCTAATCAAGTCCAACTATTTTCTCGCATGATCGTTTTACGATCTATTCTCAACAGTGTAGATTCTGCATTCGAGGAGTGGCCTAGAGACCTCTCTAAAGCAGTACAGACTCGATTAGGTAGAATGCTTCGTGGTGGTCGGAAGAAAGTTGTGATATCTTCAGTGAAAAATCCTCTTATAAAGTTAGTAAGGAGGAATTCAAAAGACGAGCTCATACAATTAAAAGAGACCCTCTAAAAAATGACTATTTGCAAACCAAAAAAAAAGATTAAATTATTAAACTCTTTATCACCTACTTCTACAATTAAAGATGCAAGTGTACATCAGGAATTAAAAACTTTATTCCATAGCCAAATGAAAATGGATACAAGCATAACTGGATTCCAAAGGACACAGAAGGTGCCAGAAGCAAAGATCGATAAAAAATTACTTTTTTCCCTAAATCAATTCGCAGAAAAATACATGGTTACCAACTCTCCCAAAACCACGTGCGAAGTTGCCAGGATTCTCCAAACAATACAGTGGTGCTATCACGAAACTTAACTTAAGCCCAAGCTTCCATTAAATTGAAAGCAAAGCATTAAAAATGAAATCTCTGCTCACGATAACTCAATTGAGTTATTAAAAAAGGCAAAGAATAGAAGCAAGCTATCCGGCATCGAAATTAAAGCAGCCAAACAAGTCATGAAAGGTTAAACCTTAACTTAGAAAAACCGCATGACGTAATGGAGGCGATAATTTCATTAAAAGAATCGGCTCGTATTTACGAGAAGAAGCTTGAGATGCATACTAAGCGCAAAGAGCGTAGATGTGAAAATCAATGCTTCAAACTGTATAGTAGGAAATTCCACCGGAAGCTGTCTGGTGTGGTTGAACAAGAGCACCGGGTGGATATTGGTGAGATAAGGGAGTATTAGTCCAAAATCTAGGAAACCACAAATAAGATCAGTAATAGATACGATGTGTATCTGGTAGAATATCTCCTGGACTCTACTGAATTAACCACTTTCCCCAATCTCAAAGAATTTCAAGATATTATAAAGCATATATCTTCAGTGCATAAGCACCTTTATGATATAATAAAGGATATATGCTTAGAGGGAAGGGCGCAAGCCGACTAGTTTTATCAGGGCATAACATACCTTATACCAAAAGGCAGCCCGAGTAAAGGCTCAGACTTCAGGCCTATAACCTGTATGTCTAACCTTTACAAGCTCACAACCAAATGTGTAACTCAAGTTATGCAGCTGGAGGTTGAGCGTCGAGGTTTGCTAGCTGATAACCAGTTGGGCACTGTAAGGAGAGTCCAAGGTGCAAAAGAGCAGGCCATGCTCAATCTATCTCTAAACAAAGAGCACGGACACT